>WAAG01038564.1:0-12270 GCA_013390105.1 Tichodroma muraria | reverse complement strand
AAAAAAACCCCAAAAACCCAACAGGAATATAAAGGTTCCCATTAAATTCTGCTTATCTTGAACTGCTGAAACTTAGCATGGGGACTAAGACACAGATAACTAACCCTGCTACAATTTTAGTCTTCATTCCATTCAGTGGACTCTGCCAAACATTCTTGACCTTTTATCTCTGATCCAAGATGTACATTTGATGTTGAAAGGTGCCCTTTAGTGTCAAGAGCTGCTAAAGAAGTCAGAAATGAGTGTTAAAGCCTGCTTTAAACAAAAAACCAAATTGAATTGAATTGAATTGAACAGAGTTCTGTAATAATATTATGCCCGTCCTGTGCAACACAAGTTGAATGCAAACATGGATTCCAATGTTATGTACTTGACAACAGCCTCTTAAATTTTAATGTATATTTTTTGTGCCAAACTATCTGAAGGGTGCAAAGATGTGCTGTCTTTCCACACCAAACCCGTACTGCTCAGTTCTCAGGAGCTCTCAGTGCACATCAGCAGTGACAAGAGTTATTGACTGAATATTCATGGGATTCCTTTCATTTAATACTCTTTCTCATTCTGTGTCATTGTAATCTTTTATAAGATACAATTGTCATTGTATCTTTTTTCCCTTTTATAATACTTTTTACAATGCAGAATCCCTCGATATACGTTATTCCTTCTTGATTTCCAAACATATGTTGGGCAAAGTCATAAGGCTCATAAAACAATAGTTCCTTCTGTCCAGAGCAATTACCAGATTGCAGATTTCCTATGAATAAAATATTACATTTTTTAAGTACTGAAAATATACAAAACCAACCTCACTATTGAAGAATCCCACAACAGACAAATAGCAAGTATACAGCTCACTCATATGTGGTTATTACAGAACAGTCACCTAAAATTATCAAGCTTTTAGTGCTGCTTTCTGATTTAATCCAATTGTTATTCCAGAACAAGTGGAAACACTAGAACTCTGTGCACCTAAGAGAGGCTGCCAAAACCCTTAAATATCAATAAGAAAAGCTAAAATACTGACCTCTATGTTCATAGGTGATTCATAGTGCAATTAGGGGTGAAATCCTGCAAACAGGATCCGGTTTTAAAACTGCCGCTNNNCGGAAATCCTTGAAACAGGATCCGGGTTTAAAACTGCCGCTCGCCTCATGGTTTCTGCATTTGACTCAAGGCTACAATTTGTGCCTTCCCTTAAGTTGTGTTGTAGAATCTGAATATGTACAGTTTCCTTTTAATTTTCTTCATAGTAAATCAGAAAGTCTACCATCCTTACCCTGCCTTCACATGTCTTTCCTCAGACATTGCATACTGCTGACCATTGGAACATTGAGATGGGTGCTGTGAGTCCCTGCCAGTGCCATGAGACACCACAGACAGCGGAGTTGACATTGGCAGACTCTTTTAGAGAAGATTTCTATTTATAAACCACACATCAGTGGCTACTAAGCTCACTCAAAACCCCTGTGAGCTCCAGGCAGAGACCTTTCCTTTTTACAAACAGCACTGTATTCTGCTCTGAAAACTGATGGTGTCAAAAGAAAATGCAGAAATCATCCTGCATCTTTCACCCGACATCAGTATTTCTCACAACTTAATTCAGTTTTAGTTCCAAAAGATTACATTTTGCTATTGTCCCTCTTTGATAGGTTCAAGCACACAGCAATTATCTGGCTTACTACCTCTGTCAATTTTACTGAAAGAGACAAGGTTTTCTTTTTTTTCCACCAGAATGGAAATGTAAATATTATTATTGAAAGCAAAAAATGAATACTTTGAGGATGAAAAATGAGTTTTATCCAATAACATTTCAGTGATTCCAAATATAGGATTGTGACCTTTCCAAATTACAGCTTTTACATTATAATGTAAGACTTTTTCAAAAAGAAAATAATTTTAATTCTATTAATCTAAAATAAATGTGTGGCTTTATTATCAAAGGAAAAAGTGTGTTTTGTCCCTGCTGTATACATAAAAAAAAAGTGTGGGGATAGACATCAAAAGTTGGTGATATCCTTAAGCTTCATGAAACTTTTACATCTGTAGTGTTTTACACATATTCCTGTACTGCCTTACAGCTGGCCTGTTTCTGTGCAGTTGCAGTAACTGGATTTACAGGGGCTTATTTTTATTCATAGCTAGATAAAAAAAAATATATATATACTTTCCCTGAATCAAAGTGAATTAAAAGGAAATGACATGCGAGGGGAGAAGGTAGCTCAGATTTCTCATCAGCAGTCTAATCATGAGTGACCCACAGGCAACTTGAAAGCTGCCCACACAATTACTCATGGAGTCTGCTTAGAAAAAGGCATTGCTGCCAGGAAAATCTTTGTTACCTTGAATCCAAGTTTAGTGATGCCCACTATAATAGGAATTGGAGGGATGAATGCAAAGTGCAAAGCACTGCATTAAACTGACACTATATATCACTGTTGGGCAGGCTGTACATTTTTATGTGATGCATTTTACAGACATAGATAAATATATGCAACTAAGGCAAGTATGAGCAACAGGGTAATTCCTAGTCTGGTTTCTCTTTTCATATGTGTCAGTCTCACTGAAGTTAATAGAGATGCCTCGGTATGAAAGACAAAACTTTTTGAATGTGCTGGGTGAGAGAGTGGTACTTTCTCTCTCGTACCATGCTACAGGCACACTAAACACTGTGAACTTCCAAGTAATGAGAAGCTGTGAGATCAAAGCACAACTGCTTCTGTAGTCACCATGGCTAAAACCTGATCATGGTTTAAGTGACTTCAAAGCATTAGGTGAGGGATGACTTTAGCATTTGAACTTAACCTACAGTGATACTTCAGCAACATATAAAGCAGATTTTTCTGCTGACTATCGTTATGCTACAGACAGATGTAATCAGTGTTCAACCACTAGAAGAGAAGCATTTATTAGTATTTTTTCACAAAAGTACTTTTTTCACTGGAATAAATCCATGTTGGGATATGTGGAAGGCAGGATTCAAGTAATTTCCAAAATCATACAAAGTTCTTTCAACGATTTCAACAAAAAATGTTGCATGTGAAGAAAACTTGAATGTTTTGACAGTTTAGTTGTTGGTTTTTAATGAAGTAAATACAAAATCACAACATGAACAGCAGAAAAAAGGATTAAAAATAATACAAAATAAATAAAATCTTTTCAGCCTAAAAAATATGTCTCTGTAGCTGAAATAAACTTTTACTTCTAGTTATTTCCCTGAGAAAAATGTCACATTAACTAACTCTGTTTTATGATGAAATAAAATTATTCTTTCCACTTATTTGACAGCAGATCTGAAAAAAATTATTCACTTATCCTTTTGCAGAGACAGAGAGTGATTCTTTTGAATAGACTGTCTTAATATATTTTAATAGTACATTGTTATGTTCCTCATGTGATGTTTTAAAGTTTTCATATTCAGCATGAACACTGATGGATATTACTGTAAAATATGTTTCATATTAAAAACACACTATTCCAGCATGGCGGGAAAATCCAGAAGAAAAGAAACAGGCTGGTTAAATGATTGAACTGGAAAACAGTCATTTTTCATCACATCAATTTTTCCAGCTTTTTCTGTCGAATTATTTTTTTCAAGACTGGCAGATATTTTTCTGTTATTTATTCCACCACCAAACAACTTTTAAAAACCAGCAGTTTATATATGGCAAATCAGTGCCAATACAATCTTTTTTTAAATTAATCTGAAAAATATGCCATGCTTATGTATTGCTGTTTATTATACTAATTGAGTTTCATGTAATATTAAGAGTTTTCTACTAATTAATTCAATTCATACTGAACATACTAAGGGTTATCTCTCTAAAGAATCTGTGGAGTCACCTTTTTTACTATTCTGCCATAATACTGGAAGATGTTACTTTTAGAGTTATACACTTGAAGAAGGACATTACAACATCAGTGCTCTTTAATAGTTAAGGATTTTATAAAATCTGAGCTCGTTAGCTGGACAGATTTGTGAACTCTGAAAATTTCCACTAAAATTAACTTTTACCTTTCAATTAACAAACCTCTCTTGATGATTTCCCAGAAGTCTTGGGAAACCAGAGAGGTCCTAGCTGACCGGAGGCTGGCAAATGTCCTGATCATCAAGAAGGGCAAGGAGGATCCTGGAAACAACAGGCCTGTCAGTCTCACTTCAGTGCCTGGCAAAGTTATGGAGAAGATTATCCAGAAAGACATTGAAAAACACCCGATAGACAATGCAGTCATTGGTCACAGCCAGCACAGCTTCATGAGAGGAAGGTCCTGCTTATCAAAACTAATTTCCTTTTAAGACAATGTAATTCACCTGATTGATCAAGGGAAGCCAGCTGATGTAATCTTTCTGGATTTCAGTAAAGCTTTTAATACTGTCTCTCACAGGATCCTGCTGGATAAAATGTCCAGCTCACAGCTGGATAAACACATCATGCAATGGGTGAGCAACTGGCTCACAGACCGGGCACAAAGGGTTGTAGTGAGCGGGGTGGCATCAGAGTGGTGACCTGTCACTACTGGGGTTCCACAGGGCTCCATCCTCAGCCCTGTGCTCTTCAACATCTCCATAAATTACTTGGCAGCAGGATTGGAGGGGATGCTAAGTGAGCTCTCAGATGACACAAAACTGGGAAGAGCTGTAGGTTCCCTTGAGGGCAGGGAGGCCCTGCAGAGAGACCTGCAGGTGTCTGGGGAGTCACCAACCATGTGAAGTTCAACAAGGGCAAGTGCTGGATTCCACACCTGGAATGGGGCAACCCTGGATGTACGGACAGACTGGGGAATGAGAGGCTGGAAAGCAGTGCCACAGAAAGGGACCTGGGGGTCCTGGTCGATGGCAAGCTGAACACGAGCCAGCAGTGCCCTGGCAGCCAGGAGGGCCAGCCCTGTCCTGGGGTGCATCAAGCACAGCATGGCCAGCCGGGCAAGGGAGGGGATTGTCCCGCTCTGCTCTGAGCTGGGGCGGCCTCAGCTTGAACACAACTTCTTTGTGAGGGAAAAAGGAGGGGTAGACACTGATCTCTCCTCTGTGTGGCCAGTGACAGGACCTGAGGGGATGGCCTGAAATTGTGTCAGTGGAGGTTTAGGTTGGAGATTAGAGAAAGGTTCTTCACCCAGAGGGTGTTTGGGCACAGGAACAGGCTCCCCAGGGAAGTGGGAACAGCAACCAGCCTAACAGAGTTCAGAAAGCACTTGGACAATGCTCTTAGGCACATGGTGTGACTCTTGGGGATGGGGTTGTGAAGGGACAGGATTTGGAATGGATCATCCTTAAAGGTCCCTCCAATCCCTTTGTGATTCAGTGATTTTTTTGATCCCCAATGTGTTCAGAATCAAATTGGCTACTGATAAGCTTCCTTAAGGGATGTACTTCTGCAAAGACAAGTATATAAGGCCCTGCATATTACAGTGTTATATGTGGAGGAAAGAGAACAGATTGTTATGTGTACAGTCTTCTTTGTTCAAGTGAAAGCATTGGTTGGGCAAAGATAGTAAATTTATCCCAAATCAGTAAGACAAAGAAAAGTTTCCATTCAAATGAATAGAAAACTCCTACATACTGACTGTTGTGTTTTAGAAAGGGAACTCAGGAAACTCACAATATTGTCTGAGAAAAATATGTAGGCTTGAGCAATTTCTTTGAGAACAGCAGGTAATGATACAAGAGCTACTGTAATTAGTGAAATGAAAAGGAGGCATAAAAATGATGATGTACTGTCTAATTTAGATATATGGAGACTTTGTAGCTTATTTTTTAAGACTGACTTATTTACCCATTCTGAACACATAGAAGTGGTTTCAGTAAAAAGTAAATCTAGCCTTTTGATTTTGAACTCTGTTCTCCTTTGCCCTTCATTGCAAAGAGCTTCTTCCAGTTTTCTTAAGCAAGTTACTGCTAAATCTAAATGATTTTCAGTAATATTGAAAGAGGGGTGGGCATTTTTCAAGCCCACGTTTGTCATTATTGCTTCAAGTGTGAAATTTTTTAGAATCTTACAGCATGCATTATAATTTTGGAAAATCATGAAAAAAAAGAAAATCCTGTGTTACTGAGAAAACCTCTGGGATCTCAGATGTCAGTTTGAGGAGAGAGATTGCTCTACCTATAAATTCATCTCTCCTAGAACTGACATCCAAGGTCCCAGAGCCTTTTCCATATTGCTAAAGACTTATTTCATGCAATTCCAGCAACACAGTGCATTCCATTCCTCACAAGAAATGTTCAACTATTTGTATTACAGACAGCCAGACATCTTGCTAACTGTCTAAGAATATTAGAGCCATTGGGAACAGAGGTACCAAAATACCATATTGTACAAACTTTGCAATAAGATTTCATAAATTAAAATCCACTATATATTTCAAAAGAAAAATATAATCTGGGAAAAACAACCAAAATAATCCTAACAACAATAACAACAAAAGTGAATGATGTGTAATCTGTTAAAAATACTGGATGTTCAAATTTTAATTTGTGTGTGTGTGTGTGTGTGTGTGTGTGTGTGTATTTTATGAGCATAAGCTAGGAGAAGTACAAACATATCTATCCTGGGCTATCAGTCTCACTTTGGTGTTAAAGCAACTTCCTCTGCTTACTGAGAACACTCTATGTTTTCGGGGGAGAGGAAAGGAGAGAGAGGAGAGGAGAAAAAGAAAAAAAAAAAAAAGAAGAAAAAGAAAAAAAAAGAAAAAAGAAGAAAAAAGAAAAAAAGAAAAAAGAGAAAAAAAGAAAGAAAATAAAAAAAGAAACAGTAAGGAAGAAAATTGGAGAGTAGGAAGGAGGGAAAAGCCTTCATTTGCTTCATTTTCAGATACTCCTTTGAAAACCCATACAAATGGCCCTAAGGACACAAATCTGTGCAGCATACCAAATCCCAGCTGAGGTCAGGGAACTTCATGGAGACTAAAACATCTGTTGTTGTTTAGTCAGGTGGGTAACTAGGATTTCAGCTGAGAGGAATTCTAAAGGCAGATGAGATTTTGACAACTATTTTTTTTTATACATTTCCACCTGAAATTTTGGAAGTTTAAGTGATCCAAATAACCATTATCAATATATATTCTAGGATCAGAATTTTTGGAGGATAGGCTTGCCTAATTAAGTTATTTCTGTTCTGATATTAGGCCTTTTGGGAGATTTTTCTCTTTTGCCTGCCTTTCAGAATCACAAGGCCTTATTTCAGTCATTGTCATGACTGCAGCTGCATCAGCCATCACTTTTGAGAAGACGCATGCTTTCTGTCTGAACCGAAAAAATACTTGTTATTGTTGACAACCACTTAACATCCAGGACAAATAGTTTTTCACACTGAAAACAAAAAATATTAATTGATTTTAGATAGAGTTGTGTTTTTTAACAGCAGATTGGGCAGCTCTGCAGTCTGGGAAGCAGCTAAATTGTCTTTTGTTTTCTTTGCACCAGACTTGCATAAAATTTGGGAAGTGTATTTTATCTGTCACTTCTGCTAGCAGCAGACTAAATTTGCCTACATCTAGCTTCATGCCTTATAAAGCAAGTTTCTCTCCCTTTAAGCTCTGTCTTGTTTGGATTGTAATTAGACAAAGGATAAAAGGGTAAGGAGTCTGTGGGGTTCTTATTTAGGCATCAAATGCCTCAATATCAATCAAATGCCTAAATGCATTTGGATGCATTCCCCTCCTTAGCCCCTCTAAAATCCCATAAGGAAAGAAGAGGAAGTATACTGCATCTGCACAGTGACAGGATTTCCCTGAACACCACAGAGCTCACAGCTCAGTGGCAATCTGAGCTCAGCAAAAAAGGGAAAAGAAACATAGAATTATTTTGGTTGGAAGGGACCTTGAAGATCATCTAGTTCCAACCATAGGCAGAGATGCTACCCAGTGAATCAAGTTGCTCAGGGCCCCATTCAGCCTGGCCTTTAACACTTCCTAGTTTGGAACATCCACAATTTCTCTGGGCAATCTGTTCCAGTGCCTCAACACCTTGACGGTAAAGAATCGCTCTTTTAAATTAAAACTGTTCCTGCTTTTCCTACCATTGTCTGTTGTGTAAAATGCTACTCTCCCTCCTTTTCATCAGACCCTTTAAGTACTGGAAGGATGCAATGAGATCACTCTAGAGTTTTCTCCATGCTGAGCAATCCCCCGCTGTTACAGCCTGTCTTCATAGGAAAGCTCTCTGGTCAACTTCCACCCCTCTGACCAATTTGGTGGCTCTCAAGAAGTAGTGAATCCTCATCTTTATTTGCTGAGGACCCCAGAGCTGGACATATTACACCCTGGTGGAATCTCAACAGAGCAAGGGACAAAAATCACCTCTCTCAACCTGCTGGTTACCCCCTCTTCTGATGCAGCCCAGCATGCAATTTGCTTTTTTGGCAGCAAGCCCACACTGCTGGTCCATGTCCAGTTTTTCACTTCACCAGGAACCATGAGTCCTTCTTCACAGGACTGTTTTTCAATGAGTTCATCTCCCAGTCTATACTCATATCTGGAACTGCTGTGACCCAGGTGCAGCACCATCATGCTCTTGGACTTGCTGCAGTTCATGAGGTTACTGTGAGCCCAGCTCTCCAGATAGTCCAGTTCTCCCTGGATGGCAGGGAGAACCACCGTCACCTCTTGTTTTTTTAACTTCACTGTTTTCTCTTTTGTGACATCTGCAAACTTGCTGAGTGTTCACTTGATGACACTGTCCATGTCATTGATGAAGATACTGAAGAACACCAGTCCCAAGACTGAGCCCTGGTAGGCTCGAATGCCTGATAAGGGACACCACTCATCCTCCAGATGGACAGAGCTGTTGACCACAATACTTTTGCTCCATCCATCCATCCATCCATCCATCCATCCATCCATCCATCCATCCATCCATCCAACCCTTACCCACACAACAGTCCACCTTTCAAATCTATATCTCCAATTTAGAGATAAGGATGTTGTGTGGGATTGTTAAAGTCCTTACAGAAGTCCATGTAGCTAACATCACTCTGTCTTCCTTTGTCGATCATTGCAGTCACTCCCTCACAGAAGGCCACCAGACTGATCAAGCATGATTTGCCCTTACTTAAGCCACGCTGGCTGTCTCAGATCAGCTTCTTGTCTTTCATACGCCTCAACATTGCTTCCATGAGGATCCTATCCTAATATAGGAAAAAGTTACAAAAGTGGTTTACAAAGATGGCCATTTCACTAACACGTAAGGTTTCAGTGCTCTCATCTAGCTAATATCTCCTTGTTGATGATTATCCTGTTCTTTCTCATATGATACTGTACTTCAAGACTTTAGTGTTTTACACGTGTTCATGCCCACACAGATAAAGAAGAAACAAGAGTGTCACTGATAAGGACTCATCAGAGGTTTCTAACTCAGAAAACAGTTAATTCCTTCTATATTAAATGTAAAGAAAAAGACAGTATAAGAGAGCAGTTCTTTGGTGGGACAGCTCTAGACTAATCATTGCTGCCCATATGGCAATATCCTTCTGTTCAAAGATATTGCCATAGTCCTGTAGGAAGAATAGAATTACTTTTTTGCCTGATTCAAGATCTTACCCTAGCCACAGCCCCATACATCTGCTGCATCTAGTTCTGGGCTCTTTGTAGGATCTGCACGCTGTACATAGGCATCCCTTGAAAATTTTCACACGATGGTTAAATAGTGTAGATACAAATAAAATGCTTTATTTAGGACACCATATGGTGGAAAGGATGGCTGTGAAATAGCTACATGACAGGAGAAATTCATCCATTTGATAGAGATCTACTCACAGCCTAAAAATATCTTACTTATTAAGATATCTTGCTATCTTAAATAAAACTATCTTACTAGATAAAACTGTCTTAGGTAAGACATATAGTCTCTGTTCTGCCACTCTTCTGTTCTGCCACCCTTCTGCCTAGAGATGTAAAAAAACCCTCAAAGAGTGATGAAGTTGGTTAAAAAAGAAGTAACTAATATTTTATAGGAGTAATACCATTGGCTTTAACTGCTCCTTTTCCTCATCTGTAGATGACTGCTTGTTTTGGCTTTTCTCAGAATTTTCTAAAACTTTCTGAAATTTCTTCAGCCAGCGAACAATTCTGTATCAGTTTGCCCTAAGCAGAAATCTCAGAGTCTGAATGCAACTGTGCAGGCACACATTAAAGAATAAAGAAGAAAATGTAAGGGAAAAATCCCAACAAAACAAAGACAATTTAGGTCTAATTTATATGTCACCTTTAGTGTTCACAGAAATTCAGCAAACTAGAGGAAAAGCATTCTCTTTTCTTTTTGTTACTTTAGTCATGAATGTAGCTGTGTAGAATACCATGTCAAAGTTTTGCTTTTCCAACTTAAAGGTGTACCAAAGGTTAACAACAAGAGAGAAAGGAAAAAAAAAAAAAAAAGTAAAACAAACAAACAAACCAAAAAGAACAAAGAAGCATAGACGGGGGAAAAAAAGATTTTAGATCAGGAGAAAATGAAAAGTTACAAGGCAGCTGCTTTCAAAGACATAAAGCAGGGGCAGAAGAGGTACAACTGAGAGAAGTAGAATCCAAAGGCCCGTGAAGACAAAGGCAATAACAATGGTCATGGCTTCAGGCTCATCCCTTTTCCACGGTTTTAATAATCTAACATCTCTAGAGTATATATCCATCATCTTTCAGTACCTCCAAGACAGTCCACCAGTGAACATTGAGGGAACTAGTGTTTTACTGAGGAAATAAAAGCAGTATATAAAAATTTAAACCTACATTTTGCTATTTAGCATATGCAGTAAATGATTAGAGTTTATTAATTAATCTGGGCTTTCTTAAACCACCAATGTATTTGAGCAGATTTTTTTCACTCTTTTTAGAAGAAAAAGTAGCATGCAGACATTTTAATAACCTCATGTCTCAAATGTATATATTTCTAGTACCTGCAAGAGGCATGATTCATCTGTCGACCACTTAATTTTGTAACTTAAAGGATAGTAAGCTATTTAAACAGAAGGGGAGAAATGTATGATGAGAAATAAAGAGGTCGTTCTATTTTTAAGAACTTAGCCTGCATCTCCTGGTTTTACTTGTTAAATGTTCTCATTCTTGATAAAATTATAGGCTACATGATGTCAAACAGAAATGAAGATCATATGAGTAAGTATAACCAGGTAAAATGTAACCAGGCAGCTGATCTGTTTCTTGCATCTTCATAGCTTATAGGATTAAAGCATGACAAGCAGAAAAGTACAGGGATCACAGTTACACAGATCAATCTTCACTTAAGATTGTTACTTTGATGTGATCCAAGTAATTCCTTTTAAGATGTAAGGATGTGGTTGCCACTTACAGTGATTAAGTGTAATCTAGTTTGATTCAATATATTACTATACAACTTTTTTTCAGGTTCTTTTCTGAAAATTCAGGAAATTTTACACTTACAGGTTTCTGCTCACTGGGAACCTATTTCTATAAACTTATTAAAGCAGTAAATTGAGTGGGGGAGAAAGGTAACCAGTTTTCCTTCTTCAGAAGTATCAGAAAAATGCTATTATACATAAATTTAAATATTCTGCATCTCTTACATCTGACCTACCAAGAAGGTTTATAAAGTCCTACAGCTACTTTGTCTTTCTGCAGGCTTGACAATGTATCTTGACTAGACTCTCAAATGCATGGCTGGCAGGTCAATGTGAAATAAAACCACTCCAACACCCAAACCCAAATAGCATCAAAGTGGATTTGTTAGAGCTTTTCTTCCGAGGTAAGAACAATAAAATGACTGATGAAGTTTAGAATTTAAAATTTAGTTTAAAAATGAAACTAACTAATACTATAATTTTTTAAATAAAGGAACCACAGGATGATATACAATATAAATACAAATAATTTGCTAAGAAATTGTCTTAGTTTGGAAGCCAGGTATCTGCTAGGAGAAGTAGGAACCCCTCTAGGAATGAAGAATGCAAAACCTCCTCCCCCTCCAAATTGTTACAATCCTGAAATTGAAGGGCTCTCAGGCAAAGATGTAAGGGGATAGGAATAACAGTTCTTTATTACTGCATATAGCAAGATAAACAAAATAACAACAATAACTATGGTGTTAACAACCAAAGAGAACCAGGGCGCAGTGAGTCTTTTTACCACAGGCACCTCTTTTGGTGCAGTCACTGTCACAGGCGGCCAGGGTGAGCAGAAAGCCCAGGGTGTCACAGCACGGGATGTGTCAGGAGCTCAGCGGGGATTGCTGGAGCTGTGGAAAGGTCCCGGCAGCAGCAGGGGGTGCGGGACACGGGTGCTCTTTCCAGAGCAGGAGTGAAGGAGCAG
>WAAG01038563.1:46880-57461 GCA_013390105.1 Tichodroma muraria | reverse complement strand
TCTGCTGGGTCCCTGCCCTGGGGCTCAGGGGTCTCTGGGCAGCTCCATCCATCACCAGTTCATCAAGGCCTCCACATCCAGCACCACTTGGGAAGTCTTTGAGAAGCCAGCACTGAGCAGAGCCCTGGCTCAGCCTCCCAGCCCCTGGCGCGGCAGAGAAGGGAGGGGAGGGTCCCTGCAGTGACTCCGGGTCACACAGGGACTGGGGGGATTTCTCCTGTGGTAGTGTCAGGAGGCAGCAGAGGCAGTGCTGCCTTCCCTAGGGACCAAAACCTGCTTTAAAAAAATAAATCTTCACTGAGACCCCGCTTTCTGGTTTTTAGAGTCAAATGATTGCCCCTGTGCTCTGCGTTCCAAAATAAACGTCCTCTCTCGTCCCTTGTTCCTGCAGGTTTTAGCCACAGCCCCTTAGCCTGAGTGTAAATGGAGCTGCTGTCATTTGAACCCAACAATTAACACACGAACTCGTCAATGCCAGAGTGGTTTGGGCTGGAGGACATTAGAGCTCGTTTCCTTCCACCCCTCCATGGGCAGGGACACCTCCACTGGTGGTGGCTCCAGGCCCTGCCCAACCGGGCCTTGAGGTAAAATGTTTGGAGGGGACTCCTGTTCTCCCACCACCACCACCACCACTGAAACAACCGACAGGAGGCTTTAAAAGCAGAATCCCCCCCTCTGAGGGCCCAAGAGGTCAGAGCTGCCCCTCTCCTGCTGCAGGGTTTGCCCCATTCCCAGACAGAGCCTGGAATCCCTGCAAGCATTCACTGCCCCGTGCTGCTTCCCCAGGGACACCCCAATATTCCAGGACAGGCTGTGCCCCCTGCCACCGTCCCAAACACGCTGGGGGCCCTTCCCCTGCTCCCAGGGGACCGAGGGAGGCTCTGGCAGGAGGAGTAGGGACACAGCAGTCACACACACCGAAACGAGGGATTTCCTGGAAAGCTCTGCTATTTGCCAGGATGGTATTTTTGGGGTAGGGGATGATGTCTCAGCCCATTTCCCAGCAATCAAGCGGATCCTGATGTGTATCATTATTGTTCTGATGTGGGTGTTACAAGGATTTAAATTCCCTCCTACTCTTGCTCGTTTTTTCTAAATTCCCTCCTGGTTTTGACTCAGGCAGGTGGAGGAGCAGAGGAGGGATCTCAGAGCTGGATGGAGAATCCCAGAAGTTCAGAATTCCCTCACAGGAGCCCCACGGTGACCTCTGTGACCCCAGAGGATCACAGGATCACAGGATCACAGACTCACTAGGTTGGAAGAGACTTTCGAGATCATCGATCCTTCCTGGCTCCGTGATGCTGTTCCTGCCTTTATCCCAATTTACACCCTGCCCACCATGGGAAGCTCCAGGAGCAGTTTCAGGCCCCCTGGAAGAGCCCGGCTTGGGGTCCCAGCGGACAAAGCTCAGCTTTGTGCCCCCGTCCCACGCCCCGCGTGTCGGCTCTGCAGCCCCAGGCTCAGCCCCAGCGGCCCTGGCCCTGCTCCGAGCCCCAGGAGCGCAGGGCAGGAGCAGAAGGTGCCCAGCTCCGAGCCCCAGGAGCGCGGGGCAGGAGCAGAAGGTGCCCAGCTCCGAGCCCCAGGAGCGCGGGGCAGGAGCAGAAGGTGCCCAGCTCGCTGCCAGCCCTGCCTGCGCCCATGGCCAAACCTGGCAAAGCGCAGCGCTGGAGAAATGCTGCCGTGAAAATCCAGCGCCTGCTGCAGCGGGCTTCCTGCTGACCCTGCTCCTCCCTGGGACCTCCAGAGGGAAACACGAGGACAGAGAGAAAGGCCCACAAGGGTGGTGACAGCCGACACGACAGAACATTCCCATTTCTGCATTTTTAGCCTCCAAACCAAGTAGCTCTGCCGGGATATTTTGATTTTCAGCCTGCGATAGCAGAAGGGCAAACCCTGGGAGTTCCTATTGCCCAATTCCATTATTTTATTATGTGAGTTTTGACATGAATAACTGTCAGGTTTGGCTGCCTGGATTGAGCTTTAAATTTTCATTGGAGGTGAAATCTCCCACCTTCCCCCCTCCCTGTGGCATTCTCCTTCCTTCTGCAATCCAAGTGTCCTTTTGAGTTCTTCTTAATGGATTTAGTAAATGAATCAATTAGGCAGAGAAAGAACACCGAGGTGCTTCTGTGCAGATGAGTATTTTATGTTTGATATACTGAGTCAGAGCTAAGTAATTATTGCCATTTAATATTTATTTAATTTATATGATGAGCTGCTGCGGCGAGGAACTTGTGGAATAAAACATCCTCTCCTCGTTTTCCCTGCAGCTCCTTAGTGAGGGAGCTGTGAACAGGCGGCCGATGGGAGAGAGCAGGAAAAGAGATTTCTTTAAATGAAGCGGTGCCAGACCACATCTCCTGAGGGGTGGGTGCTGCTGGAGCACACGGCTCCCACGGCATTCCCCAAGGAACTGCTCCAGAACCCCGGTGCTCCTCTGATCCCTGCAGAGCAAGGAGCTGCTGCTCAGATTTGGGGACTGAGTCACGGCAAAGACACGGAATGTGTGTGCTGGGCTGGCCTCGGCGCCTGCAGCAGCCACAGCTGTCCCCTCGGAGTGCCACCCCTGGTGCCAGGGAGGGCTTTGGGCTGCTGAGTACCCAGGCTGTGACCACAGGCCCGGGAGGCTGCAGCAGCAGCTCTGGAGTGCCAGCAGGGCTTTGGGGAATCAGGGAATCGCAGAAGAGTTCAGGTTGGAAAGGCCCTCAAAAATGCAGCTGTTCCCCAAGGCCACCACTGCCCCGTGTCCCCAAGTGCCACAAGCACATGGATTGAAATCCCTTCAGGCATGGGGATCCGAACCTCCCCGGGCAGTTCCAAGGCCTGAGCCCCCTTTCCATGGGGAAATTCCTGCTGCTGTCCACCCTGCCCTCCCCTGGCCCAGCCTGAGGCCGTTCCCTCTGCTCCTGTCCCTGTTCCTGGAGCAGAGCCCGACCCCCCCGGCTGTCCCCTCCTGGCAGGAGCTGGGCAGAGCCACAAGGGCCCTGAGCCTCCTCTGCTCCAGCCTGAGCCCCTTCCCAGCTCCCTCAGGAATTCCCCAGCCCCTTCCCAGCCCCCTCAGGAATTCTCCAGCCCCTTCCCAGCTCCCTCAGGAATTCTCCAGCCCCTTCCCATCTCCCTCAGCCTCTCCTGGGGCTCCAGTCCCTTCCCTGGCCACCCCCTGGCCCCCAAGGAGCCCTGAGGGGTTGGTCCATACAAAATACAGAGGTGCCAGAAGAGGTGAGAAGACCCAAACCCACCCAGCTTCCACCCTTTCCACACCTCAGTGCCTCTGCTCTTTTTGCTGTTCCCATCCCAGCTTCCCTGCCCTGAACCCCAGAGCTCACCCAGAGCTCAGGGCAGAGCCCCCATCTCTCCTCCACCCAACACACCCGGCCAAAGGCACCTCCCAGGTGGCCAAATCCTCCCCCCAGCTCCACAGGCAGCCAGGCTGAAGCTCTCCCCTGGAAAGCTTCCCCTAAATCATCTGTTTTCTGCTGTGCGACAGGAGCACCTCCTTATCCCTCTTTTCCAATAACAATCTCGGTGTTCAGGGTGTTGAATCCTAAGGATCATCCTTTCAGGTGGAAAATAGCACAGAAATCCATTTACTGCTCTGCAGGTCTATTATCATCAGCACTAACACGAATTTCTCCTGTACATGACAACGTTCAAAAATTACCTGGGGAGAGGCTCCAGCACATCCTCAATTACAAACATTTCACTCGGTTTCCTTTAGAGGCAGCTTTAAAAAGAATACAGGGATGGCTCATTTACTTAATTTCTGGTTAATTTTAAAAGCATATTTTTGTCCCAGTCTATGATCCTGTGCCAGAGGGTCCAGGTGATGAGGAGCACAGGTGACCACAAACCTCACAACTATTTAATCTCACACCACAGGATCACAAAATCTTGGAAATGATCTCCAAGATCAGAATCCACCCTTTCTTTCCAGGCTCTCGGGTTTGGAACTGCATTCCAAACCTTCAGCTGTACTTTAAGGCACAAACTAAAGGTTTTGATGCTTGGAAAACATTTAACCAGTAAAAAAACTATGTAATATAATAAGATTGTTGTCTGGTTGAGAAGCACTTCGAATTCATGGAATTGGAAAGTTATTTCTCCCCTATGGCTGAGCTACACCATGAGTGTCATTATTTGGCTTTGCTTCAGCCTCTCCTCGATCTTTTTAGGGAATCTTGGCTCAGGCAGGGTAAATAGCCACTCAAAAGGCAAGTTTTGGGAAAAACCTTTAGAGCGAGGTGAATTAACCTGTTGTTAATTCAGCATCCATCGGTGGCCCTGGCCGTGCTGGCTGGGCTCAGGCAGGAGGGCACAGGGAGCCCTGGGGGCAGGCAGGGCCAGGGCTGGGCTCTCCCCCACACCCCAGTTCCATGCCCGTGTCTCTCCAGGGTGCCCCAGGCAGCTCCCAGCCCGACACTATTGGATGTGCGACTAGAAAGAAAAAGAAAGGATTTTCAAAAACTACCTGGTCCGGAAACCTGGAGCTTCAAGCCCAGATCTCAAATGACTTTAATTCTCCATCTCAGTCAGCAAAAAGCCAGATGAGATCTCTCGTTCTTAATTGGTTTGTGACGTTCATCCACTCATCCAATGCCATTGAGGAGTGCTGGAGCGGAGAAAGGGAATATCGATGTCTTGCTCTGCCTAATTCCCCCTTCAGCAGCGCGGGGCAGAGGGCAGCTCCGGCCGGCACCTCCCCTGCAGGCCCGCAGGGGCGAGGCCACCCCCGGGGCGAGGAACTGCCCGCAAGGGACTCACCGGCCCCTCTGCGGCACCGCTCGCCCCGGGCTCGCCCGGCAGCTCCCGCCCCTCTCCCGTTCGTGCGTTCCCAGCAGGAATCCCAGCAATCCATCCCGGGCTGCCTCTGCTCTGTGGCGGAATGGGAGCGTGGAGGAGGAGGGGGCTGAGGATGGGGCTGGGAGAAGTGGCACGGGTGGGAATGGGCGACTCCCAAACCTCCTCTCTCCATCCGGCCACGGGTGGCTGAGGATTAAAAGTGCAAAGAATCACATGGGTTAANCATCCCATATTCCCATCCCACCCAGAGCCACCCCTGCCATGGCAGGGACACCTCCCACTGTCCCAGGCTGCTCCAAGCCCAATGTCCAGCCTGGCCCTGGGCACTGTCAGGGATCCAGGGGCAGGCCCAGCTGCTGGACAATGCACTTCACTTCCCCTGGGAGTCCTATGGATCCCCAGGAGTGGAACAGAAATCCCAGAGTGCCGGAATGGTTTGGGTTGGAAGGGACATTATGGAACATCCCATTCCAACCCCCCCCCACAGGCAGGGACAGCTCCCACCAGAAATTCCAGATGAATTTCTGGCGCCTCCGGAAGTCTCTGGGGAGCAGTTACTCAGGAGAATGGAAAATGATGGTGCAGCTGAGCAGGTGATGCTCTGTCACGTGAGGTGAGGTGGTTTTTACTCAGCAAGGAGTTAAAGTTCTTCCAAAGCCATCTACTTAATAATTGTTTAGTTTTGCTACCCGAAATCTAATTTTTAAAATATTGCTTTGGTTGCACTGTCCCATTCTGTAAGAGTAGATTTAGCTTCTATGCTGTGCGGTAAATTATTCTGATTGAGTTCTATTTGTATAATCATTTGCCATAATAGACAATTAATTTTTATATAAATACACCTGATGTGTCACCATTAAAACCTGTGAGACAAGGTTCTAAAACTCAAAATAATGGGAATATTTTGGGAATATTTCAGAAATACTCTCCCACATCCAGTGCAGCTCACCCAGCCCAACTTTCCTGACAGGGATGTTCAAATTTTCTGCCTCTTAGTGAAGCCTGTCCTGACAAATGTCTGCTGAGTCTTTTTATTTAAAGAATTATTTCATTTGGGGGCTGGGGGACACTGCAGGAGCAGGTCAGCAGCAATGGGGACACGATGGCCCTGCTGGCACGAGCCCAGCTCTGAGCCAGGCCCGGCCCCCCGCTGCGGCTCCCTGGGCTCCTGCGCTGTCACTAAGGACCCCCATCAGTCCAGCGTGGAAGCCACCGGCCCGTCCCCAGAAGCGTCACTTCCCTGCTCCCTGCTGCCTGCTGGGAGTGCTCTGGGCGATGGACGTCAGGAAAACGGGCCGGCGGAGAGCAGGAGTTCAGGATTCAGGAACAACGGACCGGTGTGATTGCGCAGGAGCCCTTTACTGTTCGCGTTGTGCTCCAGTTTCAGGTTCCAGGAGCGCTGCCCACGCGCCCTCGCACCACAGGAGCACAGCACTGGACTCTCTGCTGCTCACGTGCTTAGCACGGGGGGCCCAAAAAATACCACTGAGTACAGCCCTGGTGCTGCGTTATCTAGTTCTTGCAGTCTTGGTATTCTGCTTCTCAGCTTCCTCTTTCCCAGTTTAGCACAACTCATGTTTCAGCAGCCTCGATGAATTCCAGAGGCCCTGAGAAGCACGCCTAGAGATAATTTGGCTGGGGCACCCCGGGGACCAAACTGTTCAGATAGGTTGCAGCAGCAAAGCAAGAACCTTATTCCTCCTGCAGAAAACGCAACGGCTCGGGAAGATAAAGCCAAACTCGGCAAAAAGCCCCTAAAACGCTTGAAAAGGCAGTGGAGAAATGAGCCTCACCCCCCTCCCGGCCCTGTGACCCGCCCGTGAGCGGAGCTGGCCCCGTCTCCCCTCTCCCCGGGAGCTCCCGGTTCGGTTCCCTGCCGATGAGGGCAGAGGGGCAGCAGCGCCAGCCTTGCTCCCCACCCGGGCACCTCCAAGGATGCCGCTCCCACGCTGCCACGCCTCAGCTCAGGCCGGGAGCGCCGTTCCCCGGATCTGATGTTTAATGGTACCGCTTTGGGATCTCTCAGAGCAGCTGTCACGAGAGGGAGGGTGTTGTTGTGAGAACTGCGTGAAGATGGGTACGATACTTTTCAAGTTTTAGTGGTTCAAAGTTTTATTTTAATGGCGTCGTTTTATTTTTATATAGCTTTCAAAATTCCATTGTTTAATTGGTTAGCGATTTTTTGTTATTTAATTTATTGGTTAGAAGGTGTTTGTGTGTTAAGGGCTGTGCATGTGTTTGCTTGTGTTTATTTGTGTGTGTATATGTTAAGGGTTTTTTTTTTTATGTAGATGTTTATATATTTTTTTATCCCAGGGATATGAAGCCCGGAATAATAATTAAGGAGCTGCTTAAAAAGAGTTTTTGTGCCCCAGAGAGTCCCTCAATCAAGGCATCAGCCCCACACTCCGCACAAACAGGAAAGGAAAGGAAAATATAAAAAAACGTGTATAAATCCGGGAATTCTGAGGAACTCTGACATCCCTAAAAATCTCTGCCAGCAGACGCAACCCCTTGTGCTCGTTGATAAAAATTCATTAGGGATGGTGAAAACGCTGCTCATTAACATGCAGCCAGAGAGAGTGCAATTATCAGCCAGACCAAAAACAGGATTACTCTGGATTTCTCCTTAGTACTGGAAGGGAGAGAGGTGTCCTCATGCCAGGTGTAGCAGCAACTGCTGTTACTGCTTTTCTTCCCCCCCGTTTCTGAGAAGGTGCTCAGCAGCACCTGTGGAAGCAAAGGGCTTTGGAACTGTAAGGAAATAAAAATGGAACGGCAGGGAAATCAGAAAGACGGGAAGAAAAGTGACCATCTATCAGTATCTTAAAAAGGATGGGGAAAGGATTGTCTAGAAAATATAGTTCGTTGCTGATGTGAGAAAAATTGATTAAAGTAATGGAAAGGGTAAAAATAGAGCTAAATAATGATCCTGAATAAAGGAACAGCTGCCGTTTCCCGCGAGCTGGGGGAGCTCCTGAAGCACAAGTAATGCTCCGAGCTCCCTGACGGAAGGGGTCACACCCTGACATAATCTACTCAAGATTTCCGTCAATAGCACGCAGTTTCTTAACTAAGAAAGTAGAAAAATACCCAATCAATAGCCCGGTCTTTAAACAATTAACGCTGTCCCGGTGATTGGGCTCCGGCTGGGAGCCCGCGGAGCAATCCCGGCCCTGCAGGAATTGATGGGCAGCTCCAGGCTGCTGAGAGATTTAATCAGGGCCTTGGAGGAAAACAGAAAATCAGCGCTGATCGCATTTGCAGCAGACAACAGAATGGCAGGAATGGAAAATGAGGAAAACTGATTTCACTAACGCAATTCAGTGTGAATCTCATGAAAACCATCCCTCCCCACGGCAAGGGGGTCGGACTAGATGGCCTTTAAAGGGCCTTTCCAACCCAAAATATTCCATGATTCTAGGAGAATTAAGTAATATTCCTTCTACCACTTTTAGACCTGTGGCCAGAATTCCTAAGAATAAAAAATAAACATTGGATCTGCAGCAAAAGCCTTTGCTCAATGTGCACCCTGTAAGCAAATAAACAAGAAAAAAATATATTTTTAAGATTGTCTTCAGGAAAAACGAGGAATTGCTCGCAGGTTGGTTGCAGCAGTAAGGACCTTGTGGTGGTGCTGGCACTGAGAGGCCCGGGAAAGGAAAAGTCTGGGAAGGAGCAGGCATGGCTGAAAGCAGCTTTGCTATGGAAAATAATCACTGGAAGGGGAAAGAGTTCCTGGGAAGGGCATCCCCTGGGAATGAGGCACTGTGAGCTGCAGAGCCGGGGGGCTGAGGAGGGCCAGGGTGAGACCCTGGCAGGTCACAGCCGCGTCCCCCGTTCCTGCACCCCGGGGATTCCAGCCAGGGGCAGGGGCAGCTCCTGCTGCCTCAGTGCTATAAATACATTTTATAAAGGTGGCTTTCTGCAAATATTAAAATGAATGCTATATGTATAATGCTGGAAAACTTTGCTGTATGAATGTAGTTTCTTTTATTTCTGCTGTTAACAAAACTTAGTAATGTGATAAATATATATTTTTTTCTTGGGCTGTAGCATGATGATGTAAAAAAACCCTTCTGTTGCCTGCTGCTCCTTGCTACCCCTGGGCACCTTTGGGTTTATTTCCAGGTTTCTGTGCGTGTTGAACAAAAGATGAAATGATGGACACACATCCACAGTGGGGACAGGGCAGGGAAACCATCAGGCAGAAGGAATTCTCTTTGAATTGTCAGATTTAGGGGACAGCACACAAAATTAAAGATAATGGGTTGGAACTTGATGATCCTCAAGGTCCCTTCCAACCCCAACCATTTTACAATGGAGTCACAAGGTCCTGTGATCATTATACTTTTTAACTAACAGCTCACAATGCAGTAGAAGCCTTGTTTACAAACTCCCTTTACCCTGCAGGAGCTCCCAGCTATAAATCCCTGCTGTCAACCCCAGCAAACCCGAAGTTTATGGGAATAAATCGCTGGCAGTGCCCGGGGTGGCCAGGGCAGGATGGCTCCTCCTGCACCCGGGCGAGCCGCTGGTTGCAAACACAGATTTGGGGTTTATTGTCCTGCTGAGGAACCAAAATTCCATGTCAGCTTCTCTACTGGGCCGTAAAAAAAGCCCATCATTAGCAAGCTTCCTCTGCTTCCAAACAATCCCACTCAGAATCGAGAAATCAACTTCCAAAATGAGCTCCTGCAGGACAGCCCCGTTCCCACGGGAGTGCCCTGGGCTCTCAGCAGCTGCACGGGCTGCGGCTCCCTGCAGGCAAACCCCAGCAGTTTTCCCACAGCCGCAGGGAGAAGGAGTTTTTCCTGACAGGCAATTGCTTGACATCAGTTCCCATTTCCATGTTATCCTCACAGTGACCCCTCACCTCACATCATCCCTGAGGGAATCCCTGGAATCCACCCCGAGCCAGTGGATTTCCCCTTCTCTCCCCTTTACCGAGTCCATTGTTGTCCCCAGCTTCATTGTGCATCCATTGGAATGTGCCAGACTGGGAATGTCGCAGGCTTTTAACCAGTGCTGAGGTTCCACCCACATCCCACCTCTGGGGGGTTTCCTGAGGAAGCTCATGGGAACATTTCCAGTTCCTGAGGGGCACCAAAAAATCCCTGGGGTTTCCTCACCCTCCCAGTGTTCTTCTCTGGAGCCAGGCTGGGAGAGCTGGGAATGTTCCCCTGGAGAGGAGGAGGATCCAGGGAGAGCTCAGAGCCCCTTGCAGGGCCTGGAGGGGCTCCAGGAGAGCTGGAGAGGGACTGGGGACAAGGGATGGAGGGACAGGACCCAGGGAATGGCTGCCACTGCCAGAGGGCAGGGCTGGATGGGAGATTGGGAAATGGGAATTCCTGGCTGGGCTGGAACTGCCAGAGCAGCTGGGGCTGCCCCTGGAGCCCTGGCAGTGCCCAAGGCCAGGCTGGACACTGGGGCTGGAGCAGCCTGGGACAGTGGGACGTGTCCCTGCCATGGCAGGGGTGGCTCTGGGTGGGATTTGAGGTCCCTTCCCACCCAAACCAGGGATTCTGTTCCTGCTCTGTTGAGTCTGCAAGGGCTGAAACCGAAGAGAAAATGAGAATTTGGTTTCCTGCCCGTGCAAGTGTTTTTCTTTGCGTTGGTAAAACCCAAACAATCGCGGGAGCAGCTCCTGGCTGGAGCGCTCTGCGCTCGGGAAGCTCAGGAAAAACCCCACAGCTGCTGCTTTATTGGGCAATGAAGTCGCACATCATAAACCAGCCAGAGCAGAAGAACTGGCGTAATTAGTAATTAAATTCTCCATAA
>WAAG01038563.1:14295-46828 GCA_013390105.1 Tichodroma muraria | reverse complement strand
AAAAAAAAAGAGCATTTTCTCGACTGATACTTCTGGGTATGGAACAATTTAGAGCCAAAGCTGTCACAAAATGAGCAAGGGCTGGAAGAGAGACCTGTGGGAAGCACCTGGTGCTTCTCCTCACCCCTTTATGAGCTGCAAAACATCCACGGGAAAACCAACTGACAAAAACTCCAAACCAGAAATCAGATTCACGTGTTCGTACCGCAATTCCACCGCTCAGGAAGTATTTGCCAGGCAAAAACACGAATAGAATAAGGACATAAAACATTTCATAGCAGCCTGACAGGCTGGTGGAAACAAAGTGTTCTCCCTGACATGACACCACTGCTTTAATACAGAGAATCCTTCCAGGCACCATCCCAGCTCCTGATGGCAAAGAGAATGCAGAGGGAAAAGCAGTGGAGAAAACAACACAAAAAAATTAAATAAATAAAATAAACCAGAGGGGAAAATCTAATGGAGTGTGACGTTTTTGGGCAAAGCTGCTTTGTCTGGAACCATTAAAGCCCTGAAACTGAAAATATGAAAACTCAACGCTGAAAAAAGAAAAAAAATAGAACTAAAGAGAGAGTAAAATCCGTGTGCTGAACCCATAACTGCGGAGTGAGGAGAGCCGGCCGGGGCCAGTCCTGCGGCTGTGTGAGCCCGGGGACAGGGCACAGGGACACTGTCCCCCGGGCTCTGGCGCAGCTCAGGAGCTCTCCCGCGCCTGGGAATAACCGCCAGCCACACTCCCGGGGGGAATAACCCCCATCGATCCGCTCTGCAGTGCTCCGGGCCAAATCGGCCAAACTCCAGCTCCTCTCCGGAGCTCAGGAAGGGCCAGAGAAGGCAAAAAGTTCCAAATCAAGCGCTGAGGAGCTGCAGATTGCGAAGAGGAATGAACAGCACGGCCCTGCGAGCACCCTCCCCCTGAACCGTCCTCCCGAGCCCCGGTTCGGCACCGTCTGAAAGCTCCAAAAAGGAAACTCAAATTGCCTGGCGCTTGTTTGGCTTTCTCCCCCTGTACTTCGTTGCCTAGGAACCACTGTAAATGAGGGGTTCGGTTCATTCCGAACGAAAGAAGAGGAAAACCACAGGGCGAGCGTTCTCCCGCGCCCGGGGAGGACACGAGGGTGCGGAGCGGGAGCTTCACGTGCCTGGATCCCATGGGAGTGAGGCTAATCCAAAGAATTAAAGGATTTCCGTTAGCGGGAAGAGACGGCGGAACAACATCGAGGTGGCAGGAGTTTTGTTAGCATTGCTGGATTCTGAGCAGGGATTTTTTATTCCTTACAGCACGAAAATCTTCAGAATGCCTTGCTCTTTATGCCATTGGAAAACAAGAGGGAAAGACGGAATCTGCCTTCAGGAGCAGCAGCATCATTTCATGGGATCGTGATGAAATGATTTATCATTTCATGATAAAAATAAATCAAGACAAAAATACATCGTGATAAAAATAAATCGCGATAAAAATACATCATGATAAAGATAAATCATGATAAAAATGCATTGTGATAAAAATAAAGCATGATAAAAATTAACCATGATAAAAAATATAACATGATTAAAAAAATCAGGCTAAAAATACATCGTGATAAAAATAATTCATGGTAAAAAAATCATGATAAAAAAATCACAATAAAAGATATATCATGATAAAAAAAATCAAGATAAAAATACATTGTGATAAAAATAAATCATGATAAAAAATACATCATGATAAAAAATATACCATGGTAAAAAAAATCAGGATGAAAATGCGTCGTGATAAAAATAAATCATGATAAAAAAAATCATGAAAATACATCATGATAAAAATACGTCATGATAAAAAATATATCATGATAAAAATAAATAACGATTAAAAAAAACAGGATAAAAAGACATTGTGATAAAAATAAATCATGATAAAAATACATCATGATAAAAAATATATCATGACAAAAATAAATCATGATAAAAATAAATCGTGATAAAAAATAAATCGTGATAAAAATAAATCGTGATAAAAATAAATCGTGATCTCTCCTGAGCTGGGAGGGACCCTCAGGGCTCATGGGGTCCAAGCCCTGTCCCTGCACAGAGACCCCAACAACGCCAGCCTGGGCATCCCTGGCAGCGGAGCCCAGATGCCCCTGGAGCTCTTCCGCCTGGGCTCCTTCCCTGGAGTGGCAGCGCCATTCCTGCTGCAGGAATCTGCAGGGCGCCTGGGGAGCCCACAGCTGGCACTGCCAGCTCACAGAGCCGGGCACACCTGCTCTTCAGCCCTGGGTGCCAGGGAAAAGGAGATCCTGACGTTTGGGGTAAAGGGCAGGCGGCTCGGGAGCACGAGGATCCTGTGAGGCCACACAGAGAAAATCAGAACCACAGAAGGGTTTGGGTTAAAGGGACCTTAAATCCCACCCATGCCACCCCCGCCGTGGCAGGGACACCTCCCACTGTCCCAGGGTGCTCCAGCCTGGCCCTGGGCACCGCCAGGCATGGGGCATTGTCTGCAGATGGGACAAGGACCAAACAGGAGAGGCCCGCAAGTATTTCCCAGTCCAGAACAAACAGTGTTTGCCTTTGGAGCTCCTTTACAGCCTGCAGGAGTTACAATAAAAACTGAACTCTGAGAAATCCCTGCACAGGGAATTCTGTAGCTGAAAACATTCCCTGTCGCCTTGGCTGGTATCCCAATACCTGGAGCGAATGGCACTGGGGGCACTGAACTCCCTCTGGATTTACCACAGAAATCAAAGGGTTTGAAACATGGACGAGAAGCCAGGAGCAAAGGAAGGGCCTCTAGATCAGGATGGAATTCGTAGAACAGAAATAACCACAGGAACACAATCCCGGCTCCCCTGAGCGTGCAGCATCTCCAGCACTGCCTGGATGGGGAAGGTGCATTCTCCTGGTTTTTGGGGAGGCTGCATCCCTGTCTTCCTGTTTCAGTGTCAGCAGCCTGCTCTGGTTCTGCCCCTCCGGTGTCAGCCACGGTGACATTCCCTGTACAGCCCGTCACTGAGGTACACAGCTGCAGTTTCCCTTCTAAGCCGAGTTTTAAAAATAGCAGCTGCTATTATTATACCTGAGCAGGTGCCATAATCCTAGAAAATGGAAAAATGCAATCTCAGATGAGACACAGAGAAGTCTGTGGTGTCCCTGTCTTGCTCCTAGTCCTTCCTCTATATCCCCCCACCCCTCAAGCCCAAGAAATCCAGGTTTCCCGTGGTGCTCTCTGTTCCACTGGCCTCTCCTCTCTCGCTGGGACTCCAGGTCTGTACTGCCGTCACCGGTACCTGGCGAGAGAGGCAGTTCTCCCCTTCCAGACTTCCAAGGAACCCCCTCCAGGACGTGTCAGCTTTGGAGAGGGGATCAGCGAGGCAGCCTTGCAGCTTGGAGGGTTCCAGAGCGGGGTAAGGCAAGAGCTGCAGGAGAAGGAGCTGAGAACTCCTCCTGAGTGCCCACAGTGCCACAAACGGCCCGGGCAGCAGGAGCGACTGGCGCTGTCCCCGTCCGCGCAGGAGCCCGGCTCAGCCGCTTGGGAAAACGATGGCACTTATTGATCCCAGCCCTGCTGCCTGTATTTAAAACCTTCCCGGGCTCCTTTGGCTGCCAGGGGCAGCCCTGATGGATGGCCCAGCTCTGCTCTGCAGCACCGCTTGCGAGGCTGCCCAGAGCCCAGCTAACGAGACCCGGGGACACGGGACGCTCCCCCCTATCCAGGGACATGGGACATGAGCCTTTATCCCAGGGACAGGGGCCATTCCCCTTTATCCCAGGGACACAGGACATTCCCCTTTATCCCAGGGACACAGGACATTCCCCTTCATCCCAGAGACATGAACCTTTCCCTTTATCCAAGGGACAGGGGCCGTTCCCCTTTGTCCCAGGGACACAGGACATTCCCCTTTATCCCGTGGACACAGGACATTCCCCTTCATCCCAGGGACACAGGACATTCCCCTTTATCCCGTGGACACAGGACATTCCCCTTCATCCCAGGGACACAGGACATTCCCCTTTATCCCATGGACACAGGACATTCCCCTTTATCCCATGGATATGAGCTGTTCCCCTTTATCCCAGGGACAGGGTCCATTCCCCTTTGTCCCAAGGAATTTGGGGCGCTCCCCGATGCTTTGGCACCGCCCCAGGTGAGGGACAGAGGAGTTAAGCCCAGCTCTGTTTTGTTCACCCTCTTGTTCACCCCATCCCTCCTGGAAAAGCCATTCCCGTGCCCCGTGCCAGCCTCTCCCTCCAGACACCACCAAGAAGCAAAGCCCACCCCGAGGTCCTGCCGTGACACCCCCAGGGCTGAGGGACCCCTCGGTCTCTTCAGCTTGATCCCTGTGGATCTAAAATCTTTACACAGAAGAAAAGCGCAGTTTTTTGTGGGTGGTTTTGTTAACCCACAAAAAAAAAAGCCTTCAAAGCTCCCACAGCCTCTAAATCAAACAGCAAACTCTCAGCTAAGGTTTGCAGAACTTCTCTGGCCCATTTAAAGCACCAGGTTTGATTTCCCCACAGCCCAGATCACAGCTCTGCCACTCACTGCACAATTCCCTCTGCTCTGCCTTCGGCTTTGTCATGGAGAAATACGGGATGTGAGGAAAATAGGGCACTATTAACATCAAACAGCTCTTTGAGGGAGCAGAGGGATTCTGGTTTGTCAGCAAAAGCCTTGACAGCAATTCCAAAGCTGTCAGAATCACGTGCTGCTCCGTGACTATTCCAGATTAATTTACCTGCTGAATTTATTATGGCAAGATAATTAAAGGAAATTATCATGACAAGATAATTAAGGGGAAAAGCATTGCGTGTACTATCGGAGAAGCCTCAGGACACGCTTTTGCTAATTTATATCTTGATCTGTGTTCTAGCCTACATTATCTGTCAGATATTACAGTCCACACAAGAGTACTTTGGGAATTATGGAGTTAAGGAAAACTCCCTGCTCCGACACAAAGCACACCTCCCGTAAATAAAGGAACATTACCAGACATCCCTGCAGCACTGATGGATTATTTATAGCTGCTTTAACAAGCCACTGGATAAATATCTCCAAGTGGCTCTTTCTGAGTGGGAGATACCACATCAAATGTGTACCGAAGGCTTTGGGGGGTTTTGTGGTGGATTTCAAAGGACAAAACACTCTGAAGCTCAGAATTTTGGTGCCAAACCTCGAATTTTAATTTTACTCCTGCTCTGAGATGCTCAGTGCAGCAGCAGGAGGTTCCAGGGGGCTGCTGAGATCCTGATCCAGAGGGACACAGCAAACTCCATCAGAGCCAGCTCTGCCCCTGAGTCACTGCACCACCTGGCAGTTCTCCTCTCCCCGGATTTGCAGAGATCCACTGAAGCCCCCCCTCTGGAGCAGGCACGGTTGGAGCACAGGCTGATTTAAACCCTGAACTCCCAGAGATACTGAGGTGCTTATTTCAGGTGTGCCAGCAAGCGCAAAATAACGTTTATTTATTCATTAAACAACAGTTTGACTCCCTCCCCCCGAAGCAGCCATGGGTGCTCCTGGCCAGCACATTCCAGGGGTCCCCAGCATGGGACTGAGCCAGAGCCCCCCCAGGCTCTGCTCCCATGTCCCAGGCACTCCTCAGGAGAGATGGAAGGAGCCCAGGCCTTGTCACCTCTTCCAGCCTTGGGACCCACTCCAGAAACACAGAATCCAGAACTGGGCTGGAAAAGATCTTTAAGATCATCAAATCCAGTGGGAATCACAGAAGGTTTTGGGTGGAAATGCAGACCTGATGCAGCACAAAGGCGTTGAGGTGGTGGCTGCAAGCGAGAGACTTCCATGAAAACCTGAGGATGGTGGAAGAGATGCGGCCGAGCTCTGCCTGCTGCAGGCACCTGTGCTGAGTAGAACGGACCACGTCCTGCTCCTGGCTCACAACAGGAGGTTCCGTGGGTGAATTCCATGTGCCAAACTGAATTCCACCTCTTCCCATCCCTGGTCAAGGAGAACATCCCTAGAACTGCAGACTGACAGAGGCTGAGCTCCCCAAGAAACCCCTCCTTTAATTACATGAGGTATTTAGTGTGTGTCTTTTTAGCATTGCCATTAGATTTATCCCAGAATGGTTCAGGATTAAAGGGACCTTTAAACCCATCTCCCTCCACCCCCTGCCACAGGCAGGGACACCTTCCACTATCCCAGGCTGCTGCAACCCCCATCCAGCCTGTCCTGGAACACTCCCAGGGATGGGAGAATCCGTCAGCAATCCCTTTTATTGCTATTTTAATGGGAGCTCTCCTGAAGCCGGATCCTGGCCCCAGAGGGAGCTGAATCCCTGGGGGCAGCTGTAGCTGTGTTATTGCCAGTCCTTAGCCAGCTGCCCCTGCAGAGCCCGGGGCTCCTCACAAACGCTGCTGAGCCAAGAAACCAGAGGAACCAAAAGTTAAAAGTTTGGCTTGAAGGATAGAACTAATACAAAGTGATTAAGAATCTAAGAAGAAAAGAGTAGAAGTACTATAGAATCATTAAGTATTAACAAACTACTAACAGATGGGGCTAGTTAAAACAATGTATTGTTTAATTTACTTTGTTGTATTTGAAGAGGCAGGATAGGGAGGACCAGGGGTGTTGTAAAGATGAAGGAGCCATGACCACAAAACTGTCCAGAACCAAGCCGGGGGTTGGACCATGGCCAGGGGCCAACAATCCTTCCCAGGAGACAGAGGTGAAAAGTTTAGCCCCAGGAAGAAATTGGTTACTTCATCTTCAAAGACCTGCGACTCGTTCTGAAGCCCAGGGACCCATCTCAAGCAGAGAGCTGCGCGGGCCGAGAGGACTTGGAGCTCATTTTAACACGGGGGGTGGGCGGCTCCGGTACTTCTGGAGCGCAGGCTGTGATGCAGCCACACGGAAACGTAAGATTCCTGGGATTAAACGGGGAGCGAGCGCTGCGCGGGTTTGCGCGCTCGGGAGCTGCTCCCGCGGTGCCGGCGCCGAGATGAACGCAGCGCTGTCCTGATCCAGCCGCCTGCGGAGCCCGTCCTGCCTTCCTGCACGGCAGCTCGGAGGGAGCAGGCGCTGCTCCTGGAAGGAGCTGCTCTGGTTTGCTCCTGAACTGATCCCTGGATGTCGTAATGAACACAGCCTTGCTGGCTTCACTGGTTGGAGACCAGTCCGTGCATCGGTGCTGCTGCACCTGGAGAGTCTCGGGAGCAGGACGTGCCCCACGGGGCGAGCGCCACCGGAGTAAAACCCAAACGACACCACCCGGGCACGCCTGGCAGGTCCTGTTCCTGAAACAGATTTAGCTGGGATATCTGCCCTTCTGAAGAGCAGCGTCCATCGGGCCCGGTTGTTCGCCTGTGCTTATTAATTCCCTGGAAATTCGGGGAGGCTGCAGAGGACAGATCAGCACAGACACCGAGCCACGCTCGGAGCATCCCTGGCTCATCTCCTGCTTCCCCTCGACTCCAGCCCGCCCAGAGGCAGCGGAGGGAGAAAAGGAAGGGCAGTGCGGGCTGCTGGGTCTGTGGGCTGCCACAGATTCTCAGGAGAGCAGCAATGCCCACCCGGAGCACGGGCAGGAGCAGTCCAGGCCGAGGAGCAGCCCCTGCGGCTCCAAAGGGACAGAGCAGCAGGGAAAGGGAATTGTCCTTGGTTCTCCCAACTCCAAAACCGGGGAGCTTCACCCCAGCCCAGGGCTGACAGCGATCTGGAAATCTGTGATCTGATTGACCGGGACCTGGGAAAGGAGCTCGGAGAGGAAGGGGGCAAAAAGGGGAGGTTTAAGGGGGACTCTGCTCCCCCAGCCAGGATCCCCACCCAGAGGGGGCCCCAGGGGGTTTCTGGGTTTTCATTTCCTGTCTCTGCAGGACGAATCACAGGAGGGGCTCTCCTCTGCAGGTAACAAGGACCCAACAAGAGGAAACGGCCTCAAGGTGTGCCAGGGGAAGTTTAGATTGGATATTGGGAAAATTCCACCATGGAACTGGTTGTCCAGGCTGCCCAGGACAGCAGTGGAGTCCCCATCCCTGGAGGGATTTAAAGCCATGTGGATGTGATGCTCAGGGATGGGGTCAGTGATGGCCTTGGCAGTGCTGGGGGACAGTTGGACTCAATCTTCGGGATTTTTCCAGCATAAATAATTCCATGGTTATACCCACAAAGCAATCCCGTGTCCAGCAGACACCAGGGGAGCAGGAAAGGCTCCTGGACGTGGCCCAGCCCAGGGAACCACAGCTCAGAGGGGCCCAAAAGAGCTTGAGAAAATTGTCTGTAACACCTGTGCAAAAAGTGATTTTTTTGCAATTGTCTGACAATTCACAGAAGTGTGAATTACACACATTCACAGGAGTGTGATTTCTTCTCATTTCTACTGAGGGGCTTTTGTTTGGGAATTTTCATCTCTCCATACAGACCACCAGGGATGCTGCACTGGCCTTAGTAAGAGGTTTTTAGAATCATGGAAAGGTTTGGGTTGGAAGAGACCTTAAAACTCGTGCCATTTCCACTAGCCCAGATTTTCTTCTCACACTTTTATCCTTAGGGCCAGTTCTGTGTGGAAGAAGAGATGTTTGACACATTATCCTGCCTGGCTGGGAACAATAAATGGCAGAAATCTGTAAAATCCAGGTGCATCTGATTCCAGTGAAATTTGTCAGCCATGAATCTGGAGATGCTGGAAGGTGCAGACTGAGCTTTGCTGCAAGCACAAACCACAGCCCCCCAGAGCTGCTGGTGGGGGAATTTTCTGTGTTTGGTTTCTTTTAGAACTTAAATTACTCTGCCTACAGCACCACAGCTGTCTGTAGCGTTCACTGCTCTGCCCCTCTGACCACAGAGCAGGTTAAACACAGCAAGGCAGATAAGCCCAAGAAGCAGAAGGATTAAAAGAGATCAAGTTTAAGAATGTTAGAATGACTCTGTCTTAATGTCCACGGGAAAACAACTGCTCCAGAGGAACTAAACATGGGCACGTTTCCATCCAGGATGGATGCACACAGCTAAGACAGAGCCAGGGAAAAGGGGATTTTCCAGTGGTAGCACCGACAGATGCTCAGAGCAAAGGCAGTGGGAGCTGCCACGAGGCCCAGCCTGAAGGATAATGAATGCAGGCTGCACAGGGTTCTGCATTTTACTGCTGAAAAGGGAGCCTGGCGAGGGGAAGTTACCTGGAGACAGGAACAATAATGCCACAACCGAACCTCGGCGAGGGAGTGAAAGAGAGCAGAAATAGTCATTATTATTAACAGTCACTTGATCGTTTTATCCTCATGATCTTCGTGTTTCTCCTTTGGTTTTGGAAACTTTATTTTTACCTCTACTTAAAACTAGAGATGGTTCCAAGGCTCCCATGCCAAGTGAGCTGCAGTTTGATCCAAGCCAGGGTGAATTAGAACATGGATTACGAAGTTCTGACTGAGATCATCAGGCCCCAGAACTCCCAGCACTGAGGGGCTGGGAGAGGTCTCCCCTCCCTTCCCAAGCTCTGTGGATCTGGAAATACTAACAAAAACCCCCAAAAACAGGGGAAGCGTCACAGCAACTCTGCCCAGCAGAGGTGCAGGTGCAAACAGCAGCTCCTGGGCTGATTTCCATGACCATGCCAAGTTCCTGAGCTTAACTGGTCTTTCCAGTGAGTCCCTGCAGGCTCAGCTCCAATCCCCATCTGCTCCTAACAGAGACATTTCCTTGGTGCAATCCCCCTTCTCCCAAACAGTCCCAAGTAGCTGGGCACCACAGACAGATCTGGGGATTTCCCTCTTGCTGACTTGTTCCAGGAGGAGCTCTCCTGAAAATGGGGCAAGGACACCCCAAGGTGGGTTTGACACCGAGTCCCCACCCCGGGCTGGGACAATCCCACTGTTACTGTGCTGAGCCACAAAACCCAGCCCCTACATCTGGAATTAGCATCCTCAAATCCCAGAATGGTTTGGGTTTAAAGAAATCTTAAACCCCATCCCACACCTCCCAGTGTCCCAGGGTGCTCCAATTCCTGTCCATCCCACACCTCCCACTGTCCCAGGCTGCTCCAATCCCTGTCCAGCTTGGCCTTGGACACTTCCAGGGATCCAGGGGCAGCCACAGCTCCTCTGGGAATTCCAACCCAGCCCCTCTCCACCCTCCCAGCCAGGAATTCCTAATTCTCGATATGCTATGCATCCCTGCCCTCCACTGAAGGCCATATCCCTGTGTCCTATCACTCCACACCCTTGCAAAAATTGCTGCACAGAAAAGGAATTTCCAACAACATTCCTTTCTGTTTGTCCTGGGATTCCTTTGGAAGTGCCCAGCAGGAGCAGCTGGATGCTGAGGATGTTCATTTCCGGGAGGTGCCAGCAGCGCAGTGAGCCCTGAACCACCCTGCCCCCCCCAGGGGCAGCGTCAAGAGTCAGGAACCAGCAGCTCTGGGAAATTCAGAAAGGGAGACGAGAGGCTTTGCTGCCCTGTGGGGTTACAGGCGTCGGCCCAGCCGTGTAGGAACCCCACTTGTCCGCGGAGCCCCGCTGAGCCTCGCTACGGAGCTGCGAGCCCAGCGGCAGGGCCGCACACGGGGAAGGGAAATTCAGGGTACAGAGAGCCTGGGGTTGGAAGGGACCTTAAAGCTCCTCGCATTCCCACCCCTCCATGGGCAGGGACACCAGGAACTCCTCCTCACCCAGGCTGTCGTGGCAGAGCCGGGAGAAGCCCTCAGCCCCACGTTTAGCAGCATTTAGAGCTTCCCCAGTTGAACACAATCTTGCAGCCTGAAATCTGGTCCCAGGGGAGGAGATCACCACTAACAGACAGTGCTTGACTGCTGCAGCAAGTCCTGAGGCAGCATTTGCACCTGGTGACAGCGTGGGGCTGGCTCTGTGTCACAGCCACAGACCTCCTGATATTCCACACGCAGCGTGAGGCTGGAGTCTGGGTAGCCCTGGCTCCTATCACATATCAATCCCACCTATGGAAAGCAGCCCACACGGAATTTTTATAAAGCAATTAAACCAGGATTCCCATTTATTAAACTGGATTAAAAAGCATTTTTACAAGCTCTGCTAATGGGACTTAAGCACCTTTAATTACAGCCTGGACAGCATTGATTTCCCTGCTCCAGACTCTCCCAGTCAGCTGAGCTCCTCTGAGCAGCACCAGGACCTTTCCCACTCCTGCCTGGTGCTCCCCAGAGCACCTGACCTGTTCCAGCACCGCTGGCAGCTCCGAGCCATGGACTGCCCTGGCCTCCCCCCGATCTCAAACCCCCACTGCCTCCAGCAATAACCTGGCAGAGCCCGAGCCCCTCCCCTCAGCACCTTCCCACGGACCGTGGCAGAGATGTCCGATCTCCCGGCTCGGGGATCCCCAGGCAGAGCTCGGAACCAGCATTTCCTGCGCTCCCCGCGAGCCCCAGCGGGCGCAGCCCCCCCACACCGGCCCCAGCACACGGGCAGGGCTGCAGCAGCACACGCTGGGCTTGTAGCTCATCCTGCCTCCCCCCGAGCTGCACCAATGCCGGGATAAAGACCCCGGCCCTGCAGGGAGACGCGGGTGCCCGGTGGGGCTGGCTCAGATCGTGCTGCCAGCGGAGCAGAGGAGTTGGCACCTCGGGGGAGGCTGGGCTGAGGCAGGTGATGGAGATCTCCTCCTCCAGAGGCTGAGCTAATGCAAGGAGCCTGCAAGTATTTCCCTCAGAAGATGTATGTGGCTTTGAGAACCAGGCAGCCTGTTGAGAGAGAAGGCAATTCCTGCTGCTCTTATCCCAGCTCCAGCAAAGCTGTGCCCAGAGCCTCCCCAGTCTGAGCTGTGCTGAACCAGCAGGAGCTCAGCGTCCAATTTCTCACATCCTGAGCACTGCTTCCGTAGGAGTTCAGCAAGAAAGCCAACACCTTCCCAATCACTTGCAAGAAACAGTTTGCACTGGATAATTTTGCTGTTTCCCACCCAGAGCTCAGAGCAGAAGTGCAGGAACTTGTGGCCCCTGGCTGGAGCAATTAACCCCAGCCCAACAAAGATCACCAGTGCCCATCTCCACCGGGTTTTGGAAGTGCTGATTTCACTAAATAACACCTGAATAACCCAGAAACAAAAAAAGCAGGAAGTGCCAGAAGCAGCTCTTTAAAGGTGAACAGCTCCCAGGGCAGGAACTGGGAAAGCTCCTGCTGGGAGGCCTCCAGGGAAACCTCACTGGTGCCAGGCCAGGCTGGACAGGGCTTGGAGCCTTTGGGCCAGTGGAAAGTGTCCCTGCCCAAGGCATGGGACTGGATGGGCTTTAAGGTCCCTCCCAAGCCACAGCAGCCTGTGATGAGCCGGGACTGATGGAATCCAGCTTTGCCAGGCGCGAGATCTCTCTGATGGGTTTGGTATTCACACGGCTCAACAGCCCAGGACCGGCTCCTCTCTGCCCTGTGTCTCCTCCTCCCCAGGCCACAGAAACATCTGCTCTTCCACCAGCCAGCCACTTGCTAAGAGAAGCAATTTTCAGTTGAACTTTTCACCCAGTGTATCCTAATTGCCAAAGAAAACAGCCTCTTCCAGCTTGTTTTGTTCCTGCCATCTATTAATTTGTTCTTAAAAGCCAAGCTCCTGCTGAGCCTCCGCTCCTGCACATCACAGCTCTCACTTTAGTACGGAGATCAGATCAGCTGTGGTTCTGTCAGAGCTTTTCCCAACACATTTCCACACCAGGAGCAGCCTGGGACAGTGGGAGGTGTCCCTGCCTATGGCAGGGGTGTGATGGGAAGGGATTTAATTTCCCTTCCAAGCCAAGCCACTCCAGGATTCCATGACTTGAATATTTCCCTCCCCAGCACCGGCAGATGTCCCGGTGACGGGCCAGAGCTGTCAGGTCATGGATCTGGTGGCTCTTTATGGTCCTTGCAGGAACACACTGATCAAGACAGTTTTAGATAAGAGCAGATAAAAAGCTGTTGACAGGAACAGGGAAATTCATTCCTGGTCAGAGCACCACAGGCCCAGAGCCGCCCTCCTTCCACGCACCCGGAGCAGTCTCTCCTCATTAGGGTCAAATAATCAGAGATCGGAGCAGACAGGGAGAAAATGGACTGCAAAAGTGTCAGGCTGCACAGAGCAGGGACGTGCAGTTCTGTCAAAACGGAAGGATCGGGGATGGAACTAGAAACGAAAAGTTTCCTGCTGTTCCCAGCCTCTGATGCTTTGGAAAGGGTGGGGGAGGGGAACGGCAGGCTTTGGAATCAGGTGAGCCAGAGCCGTCCTCTCTGCTGCCTCCCTGACCTTGGGAGCTGCCAGAGAGCTGGCACGGGTCAGCAGGCAGGGCTGGGGCTGGCTGAGGGGCTGCTGCTCCCCGGGCCTTCCCCGGGGCTCAGGGATGCAGGGGAGCAGGGATGGGAGCGCCCAAGCTGCTGCTCAGCCCCAGCCTCTCCTCCCTCCCGGGACAGGGCTGCTGGCAGCTGGAACCCAACGCCGCAGCCCAGGGGGGACAGCGACAGGAGCAGCTGAGGGCCACCGGCAGCACAGCCAGTCCGTGCCCCAGCCTGGAGAAACGCCCTCCCCAAAAACCGGCCCGGAGCAGGGAGCCTCTGCCAGCCGCCCACGGCGGGAGCAGGGCAGGGACGGGCATTTGTCACTCACTCCTTCACAGACCCCCAAGAGGGCTTTCGGATGAGCCTCTGCAGGGCTGGGAGAGCCAGGCCTGGGGTTGCTGCTTCCCAGTACCACAAATCCCTCTGGAACCAGCCCCTTCCCTGCCCAGCCTCCCACTAAAGCCCCCGGGGGTCGCTGCACGTTCTCAGCCTGGCTGGACACCCCTGGGACTTCCAAGCCTGGCGGGTTTTGTCACCCTGGCACTGCTCCTGCAGCAACCCCATCATTCTCGTCCCTTCCCGGAGGGATTTTGTGTTTCACACCTCAGTAGCTCTCACCTGCAGCCCTCACTCCTGTTCGTGCACGCCTTACAGACAGGTTAAACTGCTGCTTTTGTTGGGTCCCTCTTAAAAACGGAGAAATAACCTGTCACGGGGGTGCTGAAAGGAAAAACAGCCTTGGATCCTCTGAAAGAGGAGGTGTAAAAGCTTTAAAGGTTTTTTTGCACTGCTGCTCACTTCCCATGGATTGCCTGGGAAAGACAAACAAGCCAAGAGCGGGAATAACAGTGGGAAAGGAAGGCATCGGATCAAGGGGAAAAGTACAACAAAAGAACAAGTACAAGATTATCCTCAAAGTGCAGGTTTAAACCAGGCTGAAATTCTGGTTTAAATTAATCTGTGGGGCCCAGAGATCCCAGATCCCTGTGCTTCCCCTGAGGTCACTCACAGACTGGAAGGACAATTTTCCCATCCTCACTCCCACTCCAAGGGCTCAGCTGAGCACACACCACAACCAAACACCGATCAATTCACATCTCTTTTTAGCAATTTAAGTACAAATTACCATAAATCTGAGACCAATTCCACAACAAAGCTTTGAGCAAGTGCAGGCAGAGCTGGAGCATCCCTGCCCATCCTCAGCATTCCCCCTCCCCACACAGCAGAGCACCAGGGATTCACTGCCCAGTGAGGGTACAAAAAAGAGGATTAAATTTCCTAAGGGGGAATTGCTCCAGCAGAAGGGAACCCAAGGGGCTTTTTCCCCCTCCCCCCAGTCCAGTCTGGCCCAAGGACCAGTTTGGGGGCTGGGCAGGGGCTGCAGCAGCTCAGCCCCTCCATGAACACTTCATTTCCAGACAGGGAGGATAAACCAGAATATCCTGGGAGATCTGGGGATCCCTCACCTGTGCTTTGCTGCCTTGAGCATGGAAAAGACAGAGCTACCAAAAAAACCCACCAAACAAAAAACCCAGAGCAGCCAATTCTGATTTCCCTTCAGCACCACCCTCAGGGGCCACACCATCACAACCCGAAATCCAGGAGGGTTTAACCCCTTTTCAACAGCTGCTTTGAAAATTCACATTAAACCAGACTAAACCAGTGATGCCTCTACCACATTCCAGCATCACAAGACCAGAAAAGAAAGAAAAAAGAGCTCAGACTTGGACACTTGTCCTGCTGCCACTTTTCCCCGTGAACCACTCACCTCCCAGCAGCAGCTCTGCCCCCCACACCCCCGCCCTGGAAAAGCCAGGACCCTGCCACTGCCTCCTTGAAAGGGCCACCAGCCCTCCCACAGCCGAGAAGGTCAGCTTAGATTAGGAGGGGCCTAATTAGGACAAGCTGATCCTGCTAGGCTGAGTTTGATCAATCCCACCAGAATTATTAAAACCACAGATCTTTTAAAACTGAAATTAAGGGGTTGAAATCGCCTTTTAAATCTCTTGGGGAAGTCCCTTCCCAAAACCACCTATCCACACGTATTATCCACCCCATTTCTACACTTGTAGAATCAGAATTCCTGGTTTTATTCCAAAGCAGGCTTTAGTGGCTTTGCCTGCCACCCTTGTACCTGGTATAACCATGAGAGGACAATATTTGCCGTAAATTAACAGAAACCAAAAATGCTGATTGGGGATGGTGGGAGAGAAAAACAGATTATTTGTTGGTTTTGGTGATGAACATTGCTGGAATCAGCGAGAAAATCCTGATATAAGCAAGGGGGGATGGTTTTAAAGTGAAAGTTTAAAAAGTGGAGAGGTTTAGATCAGATATCAGGAAGAAATTCTTTCTCTGCTGTCCTTTACCCTGGATCCCTGGAAGTGCCCAAGGCCAGGCTGGGCACTGGAGCAGCCTGGGACAGTGGGAGGTGTCCCTGTGGCACTGGATTTGTTATAATATTTTATATAACACAATACTGGATGTGGCACTGGATGGGATTTAAGGTCCCTCCAACCCAAAGCATCCCAGGATTTTCCAAAATCGCCCAGACCCAGAGCTCAGTCCCCAGAGCCCCTTCAGGAGGGGTTTGCAGCCTGAGCACAGTCCCTCCTGCACGGGCAGGGCTCTCCAGTCAATTGCCTTTGGAAGAGAATTACCCAGATTAATTTAGGTACAAAGGGACACATTTTAATTGGCATCAGACTCTGCAGGGGCTGTGAATAAAGGGCCCCCAGGGGAGAAGACACCAACACATCACACTCCAGACAAAAATTAATGACCCCATAAACCACTCCCTGTTGCACCCTAAAGCAAAACTGGCGATATTTATAAATTAAAACTTAGCATTTCCAAGCCTCCTACTGGCAGCAGCTGTACTGAGGCAGGAATTACTGAAAGCCCTAAAACACAACAAACCAACCTGAAAAAAAACCAAGAAAACAACAGCCCCGGCAAAGAGATTTTCTTCTTTATCAACTCCAGCTCCTGATAAATGACTGATGTAAGTTGGTATTATCAGGCTGGCAGCAAACTTGTTATTTCTGAGCTTGTTCTCAAGATACAGGATAATACATTGTGGATATTGATGTTCTGTTGACAATCCTTTGACCTTGCAAAATTTCATGGAAGACAAATGCACAGGCCACGGACTGAGCTGCAATATATTTTTAATGACAGGCCAGAGAAGATTGAAGGAGAAGCTCCCAACCCTGTATCAATCATTATTTTTCACTGCCTTCACAACTGAGAAGTGCTTGATAAATGACAGTATTTTTAAATTTACCCAATCAAAATTTTGCCTGAAAGTCCTAATGTCAAAATCCCACACTTGTACACATTGTTTTGACAAGGAAAATCATAGGGTTTGCAGAAACTGCTTCACCAAAATGAGATTCCTTGGAGCTGGGAGAGAGCAGACGGAGAGCCGAGGCCTGTCTATGGGAACGGCTCCCAGGGAGCCTCCCCAGCCAGGAAAGTGCTGCTGCTGCAAAAAACGGGAAATGCTGAGCTGCAAAACTCAGCTGGGAACTGTTCACTGCGTCAGAGCCCCAGGATGGTCTCCTGGCAGGGACCTTCCATCCCATCCCAGCCCCTGCCACCTTCCACAGGCAGGGACACCTTCCACAGCCCAGATCTCAGCCTGAGCTGCCCCACGGGGTAATTCCTGTTAGAAAGTGACAGAGACACAAGGGAGGGGTCCCCACAGCACTGGAATCCTTAAAAAACCCAACCCAACCCAAAATCCCTAAAAAACAAACAGCAGGAAGAAATGCCCTGCTCTGGTGAATGCAGAGTAATTGAACAGAAGTGACAGGAACCAAACAGTGCCAGGACCCAGGGAATGGCTCCCAGTGCCAGAGGGCAGGGATGGGTGGGAGACTGGGAATTCCTGGGAATTGGGAATTCCTGGCTGGGCTGGAATTGCCAGAGCAGCTGGGGCTGCCCCTGGATCCCTGGCAGTGCCCAAGGCCAGGCTGGACACTGGGGCTGGAGCAGCCTGGGACAGTGGGAGGTGTCCGTGCCATGGCAGGGGTGGCTCTGGGTGGGATTTAAGTTCCCCTCCGACCCAAACCATTGTGGGGTTCCATGATGTATTTTGCCAGTTCTGCATTTTTCATTTTGTTCTCGGCACTGCATTAAAACTTTGGACGTTCCTGCCTTTCCAGGGCAGGAACAGAGCTTTTCTGTGCTCTGACACTTTCTTCTCCTGCTGCTGTTTCAGGAATCACCTGAACAAGTCCCAGCTGGGTGCTGGCACAGCTCTGAGGGGTGTCGGGTTGGGGATGAGCCCCCAGCACCCCCAGAGGGGCAGCTCTGCTGCACATCTGCAGCAGCAGCCCCAAATCCAGCTGTGGATGCGGAGCACGGTGTTTGTACTGCAGCACTCCCTGCCCGTTCCCTTTGGGGACAAATTAAACACCGAGATTCATCCCAGGTATCCAAACCCCTGGACACCCCTGCACGTGCCAACACCTCCCCACAGAACATCCCACAGAACCTCACTCATGGGCAGGACCAGCTCAGGGAGGTGCTGCCTGAAAAGTATTTTTTACTGTTCAATATTTCTGTGTCTGGGCAAGCTGCTGGAATTCTGGCAGTTCCCCAGGCCTGGTGGCTTGGTTTGAGCGGCAGGTGTGTGCTGAGGGAGGCAGGAGCCCCCTTGGAATGGAGAATGAACCCCCTCCCTCTGAATTATCACAATTCTGAAATTGAGGGGCTCTCGGGCAAAGACACGGGGAGAGGAAGGACAGTTCTTTATCAGGAGAATTAAGATGAAAATGCAGCGATACAAAAACAACCCCTGGCAGAGCCAGAGCCAGCCTGGCCCCTGTGGGTCGGCTGTGGGTGGCAGTGCCATGGAATGGTGGCTGCAGCCCTCCTGGAGCGGCAGAGGTGGCTCTGCTGGAGCAGGGATCCTGCAGGAGGGGGCAGTTCTCCTCTGAAGGTCCAGTGCTGGTGGCTGGGCCTGGTCTCCTCTGGCAGTGCAGGGGCAAAGGCTGCCCTGGGGTTCCGGAGCTCAGATTTTCTCCAGGTGGGAATGCCTGGCTCCTGCCCCTGGCCGGAGCCTCTCCCGAGGGGATGCTGGAATTTTATCAGCCTGCAGTGAGACTCCATGGCCCATCCACAGCAGAGCTCTCCCCGGAGGGAGGGTGGGTCTGGGAGAGCTGCAGGGAACTGCCCCCGCTGGATTGAAGAGCTGCCCGGGACAGAGGACATGGCCGGATTGTGAGGGATGGGTCAGGGAGGAGAGGAGAGCACTGCTCCCTGCTGCGCGGGCGCTCACAGCACACACTGCCGGGAACATCCCGAACATCCCGCACTGCCGGGAACATCCCACACTGCCGGGAACATCCCGAACACCCCACACTGCCGGGAACATCCCGAACATCCCGCACCGCCGGGAACATCCCGAACACCCCACACTGCCGGGAACATCCCGAACACCCCACACTGCCGGGAACATCCCGAACATCCCGCACTGCCGGGAACATCCCACACTGCCGGGAACATCCCGAACATCCCACACTGCTGGGAACATCCCGAACATCCCACACTGCTGGGAACATCTTTCTCTGCAACCTAAGACACCTGGAGAGTCCGAAGGAAGGGGAGAAGGAGCCCCTGGAACCCAGGTGACCCCTGGATTTATCCCTCCATCCAGGAGAGTCCCTCAGCAGTCACTTGACATCCCCAGGACTGCAGCACCTCCCGGCACACGTTGGATTTCCTTCTGTAACAAAAGCAAGGGACAAAGGCCAGGGAAAAATGGAAAAATTGATCTGCAGTCACAGCTCTGCACGTTGCCCTGCTTTAAAAATTATGCTGGCAATCAAAAGAGTATGTGTGAGGCTTAGGAATGGTAATTTCCCTTGAACTTCTTAAAAGGGTTCTGCCCATCGTGTTGGGAAATAAGGGAAAGGGCAGGGCAGGGATCTGGAATTACTGACAGCATCGGCAGGGCCCGACAGGGAGATCAATAAATCCAGGGATTTGTGTGGTATCAGCAATGCTGCACACCATACGGACAGGCTACAAAAGAGAACTCTGAATTTCCTCACTGGGAACAGGAATCTTTGGCCGTGCTGCGTTCCCACAGAAAAGCTGGCACTGGATTTTCAAAAGCAAACCTGGCATTGTATTTTGAAAACCAAACCTGGCATTGCATTTTCAAAACCAAACCTGGCACTGGATTTTGAAAACCAAGCCTGGCACTGGAATTTGAAAACCAAACCTCTCCAGTTGCCCAGCACATGCTCGGTGCCCACTGGAAAATCAGCCCATCCTCCTTCTGCAATTCTCCTCCCCCCTCTGCAGCTCCTCACCCCTGCCAGCTCTGGGGACGCTTTGGGGACAGTCAGGTTTAAGGACAATCAGGTTTAAGGACAGTCAGGTTTGGGGACAGTCAGGTTTGGGGGCAGTCAGGTTTAAGGACAGTTGGGTTTAAGGACAGTTGGGTTAGGGGCAAGGGATTGTCAGGTTTGGGGCAGTTCAGGTTCTCAAGAAATCCCAGAATGGTTTGGGAGTGGAAGGGACCTAAAACCTTGCAAAGCAGCTTTCCCTGGAATAGCTCTACCTGCCCATGCCTGTGCAGATTCCCACGTGCTGAACCTCTGGAATATCCCAAACTCTGGCACTGTTGCACAACCTGTCAGGACTGGAGATCCCTGGCTGAGAGCCCAGAGCACAGCACTGGGACTGAAAGGGGGGAAACCGAGGTCAGAGCCCTGCAAGAGATCCTCCCCTGGCAGGGGTGGGACTGGACAGGCTCTAAGTCCCTTCCCATCAAAACCATTCCCCGATTCTAAACCCTGTCATTAATTAAACCTTTCCACCGCACCAGCAGTGCCCACCCCACCCCTGCACAGCCCAGGCTGAGTCCCAGCTGTGACTAACCAAAGAATTCCCATTCCCATTCTCTGTTCTGCCTTGTCATGGTGCTCCAGGGTGAATTGTGCTCGGAGGACTCTCCCACTGCCGGGCCCTGGCTGTGTCACCTCCTGCTGCTGAATTATTTATAGCCCTTCCAGCAGCCACGGAGCCATATGGCACTGGGAGAAAACAAACACAGCAAGAGACAGCTTGGAAAGGCATTTTGTGAAAGGAAAAATGGGCCCTAAAGAGGGAAATGAGGCTTTGCCTTGGATCAGCACCTTATGGAAGGGGCTTTTCACCCACAGCTCATCGTGCACTGCCCCATGGGGAAAAGGTAAAGCAAAATAAAAATAGACCAGGGAGAAAATCTGGGAGCCTGTGAGCTGGCTGAGGTAGGTTCAGGTAAAAGAGGGATGAAAATAGGAACAAAAAGCCCCCAAAGGGTGCCAGGCACGCTGCTGATGTCATGGAGAAGTGACAGTGTCCCACAGGCTGGGAACCCCGAGCGCTGAGCCCAGGCTGTGCCAGAGGCACTGCAGGCACCACGCAGCAGCAATCAGGGAGCTTTGATTTACTCCCAGGCAGTTTTAATTGATGCTCTGGCCTCTCTCTATCCCATGGGAATGTGCTGCCAGCCCTCCACAGCCCCAGCACTGCCTTGGAACCCCTTGGCCCCTGCCTTGTGCCAGTCACAGAATTCCAGAATGGTTTGGGTTCAAAAAACCTTAAATCCCCTCCTGTGCCACCCCTGCCATGGGCAGGGACATCTCCCACTGTCCAGCCTGGCCTTGGGCACTGCCAGGGATCCAGGGGCAGCCACAGCTCCTCTGGGAATTCATCCCAGCCCCTCCCCACCCTCCCAGCCAGGAATTCCCAATTCCCAATATCCCATCCGTCCCTGCCCTCTGGCAGTGGGAGCCATTCCCTGGGTCCTGTCCCTCCAGGCCTTGTCCCCAGCCCGTCCCCAGCTCTCCTGGAGCCCCTTCAGGCTGTGGAAATGCGTCCCCAGCCGTGGGCTGAGCCCTGGTGTCAGTGCCCCAGTGTCCCCTGTGATCCCCCAGCGTGGTGGAAAAAAAATCCACCGAGTGAAATAATCCTGGCTGGGAGGGTGGGCAGGCCCTGGCTCAGGTGCCCGGAGCAGCTGGGGCTGCCCCTGGATCCCTGGCAGTGCCCAAGGCCAGGCTGGACACTGGGGCTGGAGCAGCCTGGGACACTGGGAGGTGTCCCTGCCGTGGCAGGGGGGGCTCTGGGTGGGATTTGAGGTTTTTTGAACCCAAACCATTCTGGAATTCGATGATAAATACTCCAAATAACCTAATCCCCTGTTAAGTGCTCCCAGGAATACTTTCCCTTGGCCGAAGCCCCTGAAGGTCACACACAGGAGAGGAAATTCCCCATTTTTGAATGGAACAGGCCAATCCCACAGGGCTGGGAGCCCACATTTTGCTACGCCCGACCTGGAGGTGGTAATTCCCCAAGTGCTGATGAGATGTAAGGTCCCCGTTTCCCCGTGGGATAAGAGAGAGCGATTCCCTTCCCCCGGGAAGCCTTCCCCTCATTTAGCACGGAGCAGCACGGCTGTGTGCATTTCCCACCTTTCCTCAGGGCCGGCACCCGGGGCGGCGATCTCCTGTCAGTCCTTTCTGCAGAGGCAGAGCTGCTGCCCGCAGAGGAACAGGGCAAACGCGAAGCCACTGGGCTTTAGTACCTATTAATGCTGAGATTTCACTTTAGATGTTCAATGAAAAGCTGTTGGTGCCTTTAAAGGAGGCAGAAAGCTGCCTGCTGATATTCGTGCGTTTGGGAGAACCTGGGCGCGCGGTAAACACACAGGATTTAGGGTTTTTTTTAAAAAAAAAGATCCCATTTTAAATCCCAGTTTTAAGACAACTGCTGGATTTAACCTTTCCACGAGGATGAGGTGTCCTCTCTGGCCAGCAGTGCCAGGACACGAGGCATTCATGAGGATTCATGAGGTGTGGGATGCTCCCAGCCACACGGGTGCGTGCCTCTGGTGTCTGCTGCAGCTCCTCACCACATCTGCCCAGCAGGATACGTGGCTTATAAAATGTTCTGGAAATTCACAGCAAACCACAAAATCCAGTTTCCAGACGCTTTACATAGGTCAGGACTGAAATGGAGCCTTTCTCCCTTTTATGTGCAGGAGCAAGCGCAGGTTTTACTCTTCTTTTGATATTTAATTGTGATAAAAAGCCCTTGCCGTGGCAGCCTGGTAGGGAGTGCTTGCTGTAGCAGCTCTTCCCTTGGTATTCCTGGCTTCCCTTTATCCTGCTGAACTGGGATGCCCCAAAGGATTCACCCAAGGCAAAGGCAGCTGTGGCACTGGGGGACACTTATTGTTGTGGTTTGGCCCTGATTGGCCAAATTAATATTTCTGTCTGGTTCCAGACCGAAACCATGGCACTTATCAATTAATACAGCCTCCGGTATTCCACAAGAACAATCAATCCAAAAAGTTTACAAAATCTGCAAAAAAAAAAAATATCAAAAAGTACCCATCTTTTGAAAAATTCAAAAATATCCATATCTCAATAAACACCTTCTCAAATACAATTTTTACCTCTTTACACACAAAAACAATAAAACGCACACATCGTCATTTCCTACAAACATTCACATCACTAAATATACCCAAAAAATAAAAACAAAGAATAATTCAACTTACATAACAAAAAACCTTACCAAATTCTTAATACATTAAAATACACGTCACTCCTTCAACTTTCCTCACTCTCCCACAAATTGAACAGTCATTAAAAAAGCACACCACACTTTAAAATCCCATTTAAATAAACAAAAAAAACCAGGCTGCGCCTCAAATACATTTAAACAGAACAATGAACATTTTAAATATTTTAAACAACTCTTTTACAAAACCAGATCCACCAATAATCAAACATTTTTCCAATACCACATAAACAAAATTTAAAAAAACCCTTTAATTTCAATCAAAAATAAAAATAAAAAAAAATAAAATTCATTTCCACTAATAGCCTAAAACAAAAAATACACTTGTATTTTCACAAATATTAATCCAAAATAAATTCCTTCAAAAAACATAAAACCCTACAAACCACAAAACCACACAGACGGGTGAGTGATGGCAGTGCTGGGGGAACGGTTGGACTCGAAGGGCTCAGAGGCTTTTCCCAACCCAAATGGCTCTGTGATTCCACCATAAATCTGGATTTCATTCCCGGGGGGGTCTCCCTCAGCTGAAATTGCTGCCTCAGCCCCCCCTGTGCTGTGCCCACCCTCAGCCCCAGCGGGGTGAGGGGACAGACTGGTGACACAATTCTGGCACTGCTTGGACAATTGAAAGGGGAGCAAATTCTCTCCATGGCCGCTGCTCCAGCCAGAGGATGGATCCCCCAGCCTGGCAGCACCCCAGAGCCCGGGGCACCCAGGGAAACCAGGGAGAAACCCTTCAGCACTGGGTGGCTCAGGAAAAGGGGATTGTTACACTGAGCAGCAAGACCCTGGCTCGGAGGTGCTGGAGATCCATCCCTGGAGCGTTCCTTGTGTCTGGGTGCTGCCCTGGAGCAGGGCCCGGCCAGAGCAGAAGGATAGAGCAGGGATTCATGGAAAGGCCTCCATGGACACAGCTGGGCAGGGCCAGGGCCCGGCCGGGCACACCCAGGGTGAGCCCACAATGGCACAGAATGGACGCCCGGCCACGAGGCCCCACACTTGGATCAGCTCTGGGCCATTCCCACGCTGGGCTTCATTGTCCCATTCCAGCTCCAGCCTAGGAAGCTCCAGCCTCCTTGTTCTCCTCTCTTCCCTTCACCGTTGCTTTTGCTCTCGGGCCTGGAATTTGTGTCGCCTGTCCTTGGTCCCAGCCAGAGCAGGAATTGTTTTGTCCCTGCTCTGTGCAGAGAGCTCAGCAACACTTCACATGGAACCCAGAGCCACGCACTGAACCAGCACAGAGTCTGGGGATGCAGAAGATAAAAGCCAAGGCGTCCCTTGTGTCGGACGTGCCTCGGAGCAGCTGGCACAGGGCAAGGCTGCTGTGCTGACCACCAGTGCTGGGGCAGCTGCGTGGCTGTCACCCTCCACGGCACGGCCCCTGCTGATGGCCCAGGACCTGCCAGAAGCTCCTCACACGCTGCAAAGCTCCCGGGCTGGCCCCAGCAGCCTCTCGCCAGCAATGAGAACAGGCTGCTGCCTGAAATATTGCCCCGTGTGCCTTCCAGGCACACAGATCATCCCTGCTACATCCCTGCTTGTTGAATCCTCTTTCCCAGCCCTGCTCCAGCCCAGCTGTCATTATCTCTCCAGAAGAAGGAAGGGACGTGGACATCTGTTCTTCCATCAGCTGCTTCCCGCTGCATTCCTGCCGTGAGACTTCCCTGAGCTCCCGGACAAGCCGCTCGCAGCTCCGCCCTGGGCCAGCCCCCTCCCCCGGGCTCTTGGTGGTGACAGTGCCAGCAGCCCCCTCCCCCCCATTCCGGAGGAGGCGATCAGGGATGGCACATCGCCGTGGTTTTGCCACTTCTTCCCAAATTTCACTCCTCTTCCCGTTGCGGAGCTCGATGATCCGTGACTGCTGTAAAGCATCCACCCAGCAGCAGTGGTGGGCTTTTAGAGCCTGAGCTGCTGCCAAGGCTCCCAGCTCCCAGCAAATGCCTTCCCTTTCAGCTGCTCAGCTTCCAGCTGCCAGGAGCCACCGTTTGCATCTGTCAGGGCCATCTTGTTTCCCTAAATTCAAGCCCATCACCATTTGGAAGCAGCACAGTCAACAATAAACAGTCTGGGGGAGGCTGCGGTCCAAAAAATCCGCTCCAGCCCTTCAGTGCGAGTTGTGGGACCAGCGGAGGCTGTCCCTGGAGTGGAGGGATGCTGGGGTGCTGCAGTGCAGGTCCTGAGGGGTGGGGGTGTTCTGCTGAGGTGCCCTTTGCTCTGCCCCACATCCACTGAGCACAGCAGGGAAGGGGTTGGGCATTGCCCGTGGATACCGGGACGTGGGACAAGGGCATGGAATGCCAGGACGAAGGGGAATGGCTTCAAGCTGAAGGAGGTAGATTTAAATTAGATTTTAGGAGGGAGTTCCTGGCTGTGGGGAGGGTGGAATTCCTGAGGGTGGGCAGGCCCTGGCACAGGGGGCCTAGAGCAGCTGGGGCTGCCCCTAGATCCCTGGCAGTGCCCAAGGTCAGGCTGGACACTGGGGCTGGAGCAGCCTGGGACAGTGGGAGGTGTCCCTGCCATGGCAGGGGTGGCACTGGATGGGATTTACTGTCCTTTGTATCCCCAGTGCTTCTGGGATTCCATGACTCTGCCCTGCCTTCACTTCCTTTTCCTACAACCCTCAGTCATCCCAGTTTTTCTGTCCCAGCCCAGACAAAAACCAGATTAGGACTGGTCCACACTTAAATGGAAATACTCCAGTAATTTATTTTCACCTCCAAATTTTTAAGCAAAGATCTTTAAACAGTCCTCCCTTGGAAGTATCAAATCCCGTTCCTCTGCCCACGAGTTTGATGGAGCAGATATGCAGGGATGATTTCAGCTAAGCTTCCAAAAACCTCTTTTTTTTACCAAGATGTTTTCTAGTGTTGATTATCCAGCTCAGAGCTTCCCTGCCGTGTGCTGGAGGTGGCAGCCCCTCATCTCTCAGCTCCAGCACCCACCTTTCATTCCCATGGGAAAAGCAGGCAGATGGGATGCTGCTCTCAGGGACAGCAGCCAGGATTTCTATCCCAAATCAGACGGACACAGGAAGGGTGTGACAGTCTTGGGGCTGCTCTCAGCTTGGGAAATGCACAGAGGTGCACAAGGAAGCTGCAGGACAGGGATGGAGAGCAGAGGGATGAGGAACAGGGTTTGGATCTGGGCTGCCCCACCTGTAGAGTGAAAATGTAGCTGCACTTTTGTCTACCTACTCTAAATTTAAATAATTAAAAGATTCTTGAGCACTGGCAGTTCCTGTGTGGAGCCTGGCAAGGCTTTCACTCCAGAAATATCTCATTCCAATATGGACACACAAACATGTTGATCCCAAATATTTTCCCTAATGCAATAGAAAGAACTAATAGGGAAATGTGAGTATCCTCCCTTTTCTTGGCTCTATCATCTCACTTTGTGTAAAAAATCTTCGCTAAACAAAATATCTGGAATTCTCGCCACGGGCAGAGAAAGATGGGTCGTGAAGGGTTGTGCTGGGTCAAGCCGCATCTCCAACCATCCAACCCCTGCTCCAACAGGTCCCAAACAGGTCCAGCTCATGCTAGGCTGGACCTCAACCTCAGAGATGCGGCCAGGATAGAGTGGAAAAGAAAATCCGTTTTTGCTGCTTTGCTTTCCGCCTCTGCCATGGTCCTGCCTCAGGCTTCCAGCAGGAGCCACTAACCACAGCTCAGGAGGCCACGGAACACCTGGAGAGCACAGAGGGATGGCTCAGGGGCTCTTACACTGGAACACATCTGCCACCTGGGACCTGAGCTCCTGAAGGCTTCCCATGTGGAATTAGATTTTGGACTTGGATTTCAGAGCCCCCTCACATCTCTCACATCGTTTCAGACACCCAGCAGTCACTGGAAATGCTCCTGGTCACTTCACAGGGTATTCCAGCAGACCCACCCCCTGTATTAGAGACTCGTTAGAGCATTGGTAACACAAGCTTTGCACAGGACGAGAAGGTAAATCTCATCCGAGATCTCAAATTAAGATAAAAAGAGATGGAAGAAAAATAAAGCACATTCCCTCACTTCCGGGTACTATAACAACATTTCAGAACCAGATGGAGACATTTTGGGTGGGGGCTGCGTTGTGAGAACAGCAATTTCTCTGAAACAGTGCCAGAAGTCAAATGTCTGCAAAGGACTGTGTGTTGTGAGCACATCCACCGTGCTCACGCCGTCCCGGCTGCTCAGCCCCCAGCTGAGGGCGATGGGGCATTTCCCTCTGGCAGAGCTGCCCTGCGAGATTCCCTTCCCTTGTTCTTCCATGGAATATGGCATTGAAGAGATTTCATTACAAATACGGGACACAAACCCACCGAACCCCAGCCGTGCCACCGCTCCCGGCTGCCCCAGCCCAGGGGAGCGGCCTCGGCCTCCTGCTCCTCCTTTTTCTCCTCCTTCTTTTCCTCATCCACATTTTCCTCCTCCTCATTTTCCTCCTCCTTCTTTTCCTCCTTTTCCTGCTCCTCCTTTTCCTCCTTCTTTTCCTCCTTCATTTCCTCCTCCACATTTTCCTCCTCCTTCTTTTCCTCCTCCTTCCTTTCCTCCTCCTCCTTTTCCTCTTCCTCCTCCTTCAACTGAGGAGTCAAAGCAGCTCCCGCTGCCTTTCAGCCTCTCCTTTACTGCATGTGCCTCCCCACACATCCCTGCATCCCTCACACCCCTGCATCCCAGAGCATCCCTGCATCCCACACACCGCTGCATCCCTCACACCCCTGCATCCCAGAGCATCCCTGCATCCCTCACACCCCTGCATCCCAGAGTGTGCCCCGCTCAGAGGTGTAGCCCGGGGAGGCTGGAGCCCCTCCAGTACGGATGAGCTCCACGTACGGGGTGGCCTCTCCAGCAGCGCCGTGCTCCCAGCGCCGCATCCCAGTGTCCCCACAGGAGCTCCGGCTGCGGGCCCNCAGCCCTCACCGGCGCCCGTCCCGGAGCGCCGGAGCCGCGCACGGCCGGCGACTCTCCCTTTGCCCTCCCATCCCACGCTTCTTCCTCCCCAGAACAGCCCAATCCCCCTCCCCGCGGCTCCTGCCCTAAACATCCCATAACGAGCCCCTGGCACCCCCTGCTCTGTGCCCGCATCCCAGGGCGTGCTCCCCGCCGGGAGCGGCTCCCCCGGGGCCGGGCGCCGGGGCGATGGACAGAGCGGGGGGACCTGGCTGTGTCCCTCCGGAGCCGGAGGAGTCCGGCAGCCCCACCCCAGAAAGGGCACAGAGCCCCTGGGGCACAGCCCGGGCCGTTTCCCTCCCGGGCTTTCGCAGGTGCAGCCTCCTTTGATCCCAAACTCCCAGCGCACGCTCCCTCTGCCTTTCCCACTGCTGAGGGACCAGGAAGGTGCGGCCTTCCTGAGCCAAATGTCCCATATCCCTGAACCTGGCATTTCCCCCCAGAGTTCGGGATTCAGGCTGTCTGTGCTCGGCAATAGACTCTGTGCCGACCCAATTGTCCATTACCCTAAAATTCAGGAGTGAAAATGTCCGGGTTCTGTAACGAGCCTGCGGCCGAGCTGGGCAGAGCCATTAACACCCGTCTCAAAGACACTGGCACCCGTTCCTCCTAAGGACCCTCTCCCATCGGGTGGTTTGTGAAGACAGCAGCACCCACCTTTCCTATCACCAGGTTTCCCACGGTTTCTGTGGGAACCTGCAGCAGCAGCTGCAGGCAGAAACTCTGACAGCAGGAACAGCAATGCCAGCAATTTTAGGAGCTGCCTTAGCAGGAGGAGAGGCCTCAGAGCTCCGTATTCAGCGCGGGCTGGGGCGGCAGCTGAGCTCCTGTGCCAGCAGCCTCAGCTCAGCGCTGCTCCCTCTCATCCCCCAGAATCCTTCCAGGCTGGTGTGAAGCTTCCCTCTAAGAGATTTCCGATAAAGGAGCAGCATTTACCTTTGTAAGGACAGGGATTAGCGCAGCCTTTCCTTCCGATCTGTGCTGCTCAGTCCCAAAATCCGCCCTCGGGTAGGGAGGGAGGCACCGGTGTGACCCTCCCTGCCAGCTACCTGGGCAAAGAGCAGATATCTGCTGGGCTCACACCGGGCAAATCCCCTCGAAAATTCCAGTTCTCTATCTCTTTCCTCGTTTTTTTCAGCAAACTCATTTGTCCCAGGCTCAGCTATCAGAGATGCACAGATGCACCAAGCATCATTCCCTTTCCTTGGGAAACTGCCTGCGAGATGGGAACACCTGACGTGCCAGGGGCCTCTGCAGCTGTCTGACATCAGCAGATGGCACAAAAGCCAAGGCCACCCATGGAAAGGCACCCCCTGAACAGTTTCCTCAGAATAATCATGCCCAGATCCAGCCTCTGGCATGAGGAGCATTCCTTCCTCACTGTGAGAGGGATTAGATTTTTGTGAGATTGTGTTCAAAAGTAAGAAGTTACAAAAGACTGTAGGGAGTCCCCGACATCTCTGTTTGCCCTGTGACACTTCAGGACATATTTCATGGAACAGAACAGAATCCCGGGATCCCTGAGGTTGGAAAAGCCCCCCCAGCCCATCCAGTCCCAGCTGTGCCCGATCCCCACCCTGTTCCCAGCCCAGAGCTCTGAGTGCCACACCCAGGTGACACCTCCAGGGATGGGCACTCCAAACCTCCCCGGGCAGTTCCAAGGCCTGAGCCCCCTTTCCATGGGGAAATTCCTGCTGCTGTCCACCCTGCCCTCCCGCGGCCCAGCCTGAGGCCGTTCCCTCTGCTCCTGCTGAAGTTCGGGAGGTGACGGATGAGCACGCTGAGCTGGAGGTGCAGCCAGGGACACCCGGCCCTGCGCAGAAGAGCCCAGCTCTCATGCCCGGCCCTGCAGCAGGATCCAGCCCTCCTCGCTGGCACTGGAAGAGGAACACCCTCTTCTTCCTTCAGGTCTGACCGAGCTCCGTTACAGAATCCCAGAATGGTTTGGGCTGGAAGGGACCCTAAAGCCCGTTTTGTTCCACCCCTTCCCTGGGCGGGGACAGCTCCCACTCCTCCAGGCTGCTCAAATCAGGGCTATTAATTATCCTCGTAAAACATCATCGGGCCTCTAAGCGGGTTTTGAAGAGAAATGTTATCACACTTCTGTATTTGATGTATTTGACATATTTAGAACAAACAAAAGGTCAGGTCTGAGCGCGCAGACAGAGAGATTTCATTTCTCATTATCCTCGATGCTTTAATGACCGTGACGATTCCTCAGGTTTAACAGCACACAGGAAAAGCATCCTTCGGGCAAGCTCCACATCTCAAAGCCGTTAGCTGAGAACCGAGGTGTCATGAGGAGAAAACACACAACAAAAATGTATTTGTGGGGCCCCGCACCAGCTAAGTTGTTAGCAAGTCAAGTCGTGCTCTCCTTTAGCACCGAGGAGCTGTCAGCAGCCTGACAAAAACCCTCCGGAACGGCGGAGTAACACCGCGATAAATGGAAATGAAAACGCCTCGGGGCACGGAGAAATTCCAGCTGTGAGAGGGGAACGTGCGAACGGGAAAGAGCAGCACCGTGGGACACTCGGGCTGCGACAGCCGCCGCGGGGGCCGGGGGAGTGGGGCAGGAGAGGCAGGGCAGGGGCACAGGGGACAGCCAGGCTGGGGCTGTGTCCCAGCCCAGGGGCCAGCCAGGATGGGCCGTGTCCCAGCCCAGGGGCCAGGCTGGCACTGCGGATCCCGCCCGTGCAGTTGGGAACGTGAGGCAGCCGTGCAGGAGAGAGCGACAGCTCCTCCACCCTGCAGCGGCCATCCCTTCCCGGGAGATCCTGTACCCATCCCCGAGACCCCCCAGGACCCCCCGCCCCAAACCCTCACCCCCTGGCTCGGTGGGCTGAGCACATCAAGTCTCACCTGATGAATTCAGATCTTTAGGGCAGGACACGTTGATGAGCTGCAATCACACCTTGTGACAGCTTAGATTCTTCAGAGAATTGTCACGTGGAAAAATGAGATAAAGAGCTTTTCAACACGGCAGGGAGAGAAGGAAATGGCTTGAGAGGGAGGTGAGACCCTGGCACAGGTGCCCAGAGCAGCTGGGGCTGCCCCTGGATCCCTGGCAGTGCCCAAGGCCAGGCTGGACACTGGGGCTGGAGCAGCCTGGGACAGTGGAAGGTGTCCCTGCCATGGCAGGGGTGGGAATGGATGGGATTTAAGGTCCCTTCCAACCCACACCAGTCTGGGATTCTATGATTATGAGTAAAAAACTGGGAGAGGGAGTTTCAGTCACCTCAAGGCTGCAGCAGGTCATAGTCCTACACACAAATTTTGGAAGTATTTGGAAACTCTTCCTATCCCACTTGGAACATTTGATTTCTTTTTGGGGCTGCAGAGAGCACAACAACCTCACATGAACCTTTACACCAATTACTGAACTTTTCTTGCCATCCTTATTTAAATGATACAATTATCTCCCAATTTGCTGCCTACTTAGCTGGTTGTGTTCTTTTCAGTTATTATTCTCATCATATCTCTTTCCCTCTTTTTCTTTTCTCTTATTTTTCCAGCTCACAATTGCTTCCACTGTATTCTCTGATTACTGCTGTATTTAATCTTTTTCTGCAACAAGCCAAAAAAAAACCCAAAAAAACCAAAACCACAAACCCACAAGCTGCACTGAGCTCCAGCAGGAGAACAAGCCCTGCTCCTCGTTATCCTGGGCACTCTTTGTTCCTGCTGCCAGCACTGGCCGGGTGCTCTCCCCTGCCCTTTCCCACCTCCTGGCCCAGCCTGCCCGAGCCCCTCTCCTCTCCCTGATTCCCGCAGAGCTTTCTTTTCCACGGCCTTGCTTGCGATTCTTGGTGTTGTCTGGGTGTGGAGAGCCCATTTTGCTGCTCCTGCTGTCGGTGAGAGAGTTCTTCTCCTCTTCCACGATTTTACCACCGCAGTCACAGAGGAAAACGAATCAGCGTGGTCAGAGTTGGAGGGGTGGAGAGCAGGAGAGGAAGGAATTCCATTTCCCAGGACTGGAGCAGCTCAGGGACAAAGCGTGAGCGCGTCTGGGTGTCCCTGCGTGCAAACACGTGCGGCACGGGTAACATCCGGAAATCGGGGAATTATTTAGGTTGGAAAAGCTCTCAAAGTTCCTCGAGTCCAGCACTGCCAAGTGCCACATGCACACGGCTTTTAAATCCCTGCAGGGATGGGGACCCCACCCCTTCCCTGGGCAGCTGAGGGAGGACTCACAGGGAATTTACCTCGCTCACCTGGGGTGGGACTCAAATTAAATTAAATTAACCGCCTCCCCTCCCCTTTCTGACACGGAATTCAGTGGAAGGGGGATTTCAGAGGGCTGGCTCTGGAGCAGGGAGTGCCCTGTGCCCGTGCTGGGGGAAGCTCCCGGGCCATGGGCAGTGACAGGGCATGGGGAAGCTCTGCGGGGGCTCCCCTCGCATGACTTTCCACTTGGAGATTTCATCAGGAGCAGGTTTGGGCAGGAGGAGCAGGCGGAGCCTCGCCGTGCCCTGCCCCGTCACTGCCCATGGCCGGGAGCAGCATTCCCGGACCCAGCACGGGCACAGGGCGCTCCCTGCTCCTGAGCCAGCCCTCGGGTGGCCCCGGCACTGCTGGGTCGTGGCTGCGCTCAGGGATCCACGGGATCTCCTGCACCCTGCAGCATTTCCAGTTCTCCTGCTGGAGCTCCCGGTGGTCGCCCCGGCACAGCAAGAGCGGCTCCCGCGGGCAGGGCTGGGGCACAGCGCTGTGCCAAGGGCACGGAGTAGGGCGGGGCCAGCCCTGCAGCCCTTCCCTTCCCTTCCCTTCCCTTCCCTTCCCTTCCCTTCCCTTCCCTTCCC
>WAAG01038563.1:0-14205 GCA_013390105.1 Tichodroma muraria | reverse complement strand
AGATTAAGAAACATTCCTGCCCTTTACCAAATGTTCCTTTCCTCTCCAGGCCACCAGCACGGTGCTTTGAAGTCTTCTCCTGTGGGCTTTCCTGTCTGCTCCTCTGCAGAGCCCAGGGCTCAGAGAAGCTCTCATGTTTTGCAGCGGGGGGTGCAGGGCTGGGGGAGGGAGGGAGGGGATGAGGGAAGGTTAAAAGCCTCTGACAATAGGCAAGGATTCCCAAATAATATCCTTTCACGCTTGGTTAGAGTGAGACTCCAGCCATGGAGTCACGGCTATTGCACATAATGATGTAACTGTAATTGCTTCTCCCTACAAAGGTATTAAATTAAATTCACGAAATGTCAAGGTCCTTTGCATTTAAGTACAATTCAGCAGGGGTTTAGTGGCTGTTACTTGCAGCCCTTTAAATGCTTTGAAGGGGCTGATGTCAGTTGTTTGTCCAACTTGGGCTCTGAAACTGCCAAGACAACAAAACACTTCAGGGTGTGCCTGGGGCTTCATTTCCTGGCATTTGGAGCCGGGAGGGGAGACCCCCCCTCGGGAGCGGCCCCGCTGGAGGGCACTGGCTGGCGATAGATGACAGCTCGGTGCCTCGGATGGTGTCCCTGCACTCCAGGCGGGGGGAGGCAGGCGGGGCTGCGCCGGCCGGGCGCTGCTCCCGACCGTGGCATGAGGAGGAGGGAAAGGATGGGAGCGTGGTGCCTCAAACAGAGCCTGGCTGCGGGCTGGGGGTGCGGGGAGGACCCCGAGACAGCCCAGGGCAGTCGCAGCTCGCAGGTTTGGTGAGATTTCACTGAGTTCAGCCAAAGCTGAGATGTCGCTTTTCTGCCGTTTCGGGTCACTGCGAGCAGTGCAGCAGTTGAGGGACGTAAAATTTGGAATAGACCGGGTTTTTAAGCCCAGAATTACTAGATCTGGAAATAAATTGGGGAGAAACTTGTTTTTCATGTGCAAACACTCCTGCAAAAATGACAGATGGCTCCAGCGGCCCCGTGCACGTCCGGGTGCTGATGGCAAAGTCTTCATCGTGTCTTTTATTAGAGCTGAGCTTTTCCCAGGGCACAGAGGGACAGGACCCCGGGAATGGCTCCCACTGCCAGAGGGCAGGGATGGGTGGACATTGGGAATTGGGAATTCCTGGCTGGGAGGGTGGGGAGGGGCTGGGATGGAATTCCCAGAGCAGCTGGGGCTGCCCCTGGATCCCTGGCAGTGCCCAAGGCCAGGTTGGACACTGGGGCTGGAGCAGCCCGGGACAGTGGGAGGTGTCCCTGCCCATCCAGGGGTGGCACTGGGTGGGATTTAGGGTCCTTTTGGACCCAAACCATTGCGGGATTTGATGTTCCAGTGACAGCACAGCGGCGGTGCTGCCTGCCCCGTGCCCAGTGGAGTGGGGGCGCAGGGTCCCCAGAGTCACCTCCCACAGCCCCAGTCCCGGCGAGCACATCCCGGCGGCACCTCCAGGGACTCCCGGAGCTCCTTGCCTTCTCTTCTGCCTCCCAGGGCTCATCGCCTTCGCCTCCACCCCCATTCCCGAAGTTTCACTGCCAGAAGTGGATGGGTTTCCCTGGAAAAGCTTCCTGCAGCAGCGGGGGGAGCTGGGGGACGGAGGGGTCAGGGAGGAGCCTCCTTCCTGCTGCTTTGATCTCATTAAATGAAGATTTATAGAAAACAGAGAGCTAATTAAGAAGATCGGGTATTGGATTATTAAAAACCTGTGGTTTTCAAGGGCTTCACCTCTGGGAGGTTCCTCCCCTCCTCCTTCTGCCGGAGTTCACTGCACGGGCAGCTGCAGAGGGAGGCTCGGGGGTTTAAAACTGTTCCTGTATCGCCTAAAACCATGCATGTGTTCTATATAATATACAATTATATTTACTATTATATTTGTGGATGTTTGTCAGTATATTTATAGTTTATATTTATTACATAAGATACACGTGTAAATAAGCATATATGTAAATACATGTAAAAATAAATATATGAATATGCAAATATGTAAATATATGAAAATATATAAATATATAAAAATAAAAAATAAATTATATAAAATATAAAAATATAAAAACAGATAAATATAAAAATATAAAATCATATAAATATAAAAATATATGNATATTATGTAATATACATAATGTTTATATGTATAATATATAATATATACTATATGTTCAATATATATAATTCTATATGTTGAATACATATATAAATGAATGCATACATATATAAATGAATGAATGAATGAATGAATCAGTAGTTTCTCCGGCTGGCTGGCAGGTGACAGGTGACAGGTGACAGGTGAGTGCCACTTGCCACAGCCACCAGCTGGTTGTTTTTTCCTGCTGGTTTGCTCAGCTCTGCNATGTTGAATACATATATAAATGAATGCATACATATATAAATGAATGAATGAATGAATGAATGAATCAGTAGTTTCTCCGGCTGGCTGGCAGGTGACAGGTGACAGGTGACAGGTGACAGGTGACAGGTGACAGGTGACAGGTGAGTGCCACTTGCCACAGCCACCAGCTGGTTGTTTTTTCCTGCTGGTTTGCTCAGCTCTGCTTTCCCCCCGGTCTCTGTCCCCCCCCCCGGGACACCGGTGGCTGGAGCAAGGCAATCTGGTTTGCTGAGGCCCCAGCCAGGGAATCATGGAATGGCTGGGGCCGGAAATTGCCTCAAATGCCATCCAGGGCCGGGTCCCAGCGTCCCAGGCTGCTCCCAGGCCCAGCCACAGACTCCCGGGAGAAACAAGGGGACAGGGCTGACCCTCATGGCAAAGCCAAGGAAGGGGATGGAGTCAGCATTTCCAGGCTCCAGCTCCTGGAATTTGTCTCCTCTCTGTGTGTGGTCTCAGTGCTGAGCTGGAAAGTGATTTCTCTTCTTTTTTTTTTTTTCCTCTCTTTCCCTGTTGCATTAAAAAGTCCTGGATCCAGATCCAGCATCTCCCAGTACCAGCACCTTCCATTCATGGAGGCAGCGGTGACAGCATCTCTTTCCCACCCTTCAGGGGCTGCACCTGGTGATCCTGGAATTCTGATTGCACTCAGCCCTCCCTCAGCTCCCTCCTCCAGCGCCCCTGCCCCGCTCTGTTCCCAGGGAATTCTCTGTTCCCAGGGAATTCTCTGTTCCTGCTGCCGGCCAGGCCTGGAATGTGGCAGAGCAGGGCCAGGAGAGCCCCAGGCCCTGGGAACAGAGGGGGAGCCCTGGAAAGGGGACACAGGAGCTGCTGCACAGCATCCTGGAATGGCTGGGGTTGGAAGGGGCCTCAAGGACCTTGAAGGGACATTAAGGATTATTTAGTTCCACACTCTTTGCATTTAAACATTTCAGCAGCCCCATTTCACTTAAGCTTTTTTTTAATACATTATTTGATGGGTTTATTTCTATTCAATCTTTTCACCAGCTTAAAATTTCCTTGCTCCTTTGCCAAGACCTTGAGAGATCATTACCTTTGACTCAGAAAACCTTTCCAAACCCCTTTTCTTGGCGCAGGATACAAAAGATCTCATGGAGCTCTGCAGCAAGGCCGGGGCTGCTGCCCTTTGAAGCAGCTGGCTATTTCTGGTCAACACAAAGTTCCACTCAAGCAACCCCAGGAAGCCTTTTAAAGAGGTCTTCCAAGAAATGTGAATTTCCTGAAGTGTGCTAGGAAATGTGAGCCCCTGCCCAGCCTGAGAGGGAGGAGCTGGTTCCCTGCTGGCCTGGGATTGAGGGTCAGGGCTGCTCCCCCTTTTGGTGCCTTCACACTCTGCCTGTGCAGGGCTTGAAGGGATTTCTGGAAAGGCAAAGTCCTAAAGCACAGGTCACCTGTGCCAGGGCCTCCCCACCTTCCCAGGGAACAATTCACAATTCCCAATCCCCCACCCAGCCCTGCCCTCTGGCAGTGGGAAGCCATTCCCTGTGTCCTGTCCCTCCCTCCCTTGTCCCCAGTCCCTCTCCAGCTCTCCTGGAGCCCCTCCAGGCCCTGCAAGGGACTCTGAGCTCTCCCTGGAGCCTCCTCCTCTCCAGGTGAGCATTCCCAGCTCTCCCAGCCTGGCTCCAGAGGGGCTCCAGCCCCGGAGCAGCTCCGTGGATTCCTCTGGGCTCTGTCCAGCAGCTCCAGGTGCTGCAGTGTCCCCAGGGCTGGGCAGCTCTGCAGGTGAGGTCTCACCTGAGCACAGGGGCTCAGGGGCAGGATCCCCCTCCCCGCTGCCCGGGCTGGGCTCAGCCCAGGACACTCAGCTAATCCTGTTTCAGCTCTCCCGGATCCATTTCCATCCCTCACTCCAGACTCCGGCGCTGCAGGACACCCAGTGCCTCTTTAAACACTGCTGTTAGGAAGAGAGGATTCAATGGGAGAGGAATGCTCCGGCGTTGCTAGGAAGGAAGGAAACCCGTGGGATTATTGCTTTGGGAGCACCTCTGCTCCTCGCTGGCGAGGGAAGGCAAGGCAGCTGGAGAGGAGCAGGAAGCAAAGCAGGAGATTCCACCTCCCTTAGTGCCTGCCTGAGCTGCAGCCGAGGGCCTGGAGCCACCGAAATCCATCGGGGAAATCCTGCGGAGCCCGTGCAGACAGAGCTCCGGTCCCGCCAGACCCGCAGCGCCCAAAGCCCCCAAATATTCCTTGAAATCCCCCAGGGCTGCTGCCGGGCTGGGAGGTGCTGGAGGGGAGCCCCAGGGAGGGCACAGCCCAGACTGGGCGAAGATTTTTTCAGTCCAAGTATAAAATGGAGGAAAATTTGAAACACCTTGCAGTTAATCTATGCGTGAGCTCCTCTGGCCCTGCACCGAGAAAAATTCCCTCCGGTGAAAATCTCTGAAATCCATGTGGGGTTTGGTTTTATTTTCTTTTTCATTTTAAATTTTAGAGCGACAAAAGGACAAAAGCCTGCCCTGCTTCTCTTTCCCCTTTTCCTGATCCTACAACCAAGTCCTCAACCTCAAATCCCATCATCCCCCCAGGCTGGTGCTTTGCACATGCAAACATCCCTCAGAATAGCCAATTAACATCGTGGCTTTGCAAGAAATGGGGTCTAAAAACCTGATGCAAGCAAAAAACAAAGATAAAGGACACCCTGAGCTGGCTGGCAGTGAGAGTCCCATCATGAAATTATCCCATAAGAAACAACCCAAATTTTCCTCAATAAAAAACTGAAAATATCCTTCTCCAGTTAGCAAAAAAACCCCACCACAAACAAGACAAGATTTTATATTCTTGATTTTATTGCCAGCCTAAAAACAAAAAACCAAAGGTGGATTAAATGTACCTACCCCAAGGAACAAGGATTTTATTTTAAGCCTCTCTACACCATCAAGCAGAAAAAAAATGTCTCTTTCCTTTCCAGATAATTCCTAATTAATAAAGTTATATTTATTACATGCAATTAAAAATATAACCTCGGGGCACGAGCAACAATAGAGATATTCAGGCTGAGAGTTACTTATCAGAATTATTTTCATTGCTATTTTTCCCAAGCACTCTGTGGATGAAAATTCATTTCTGGAAGCTACAGTATCCTGTTTCATTAAAATAGTGTTTTCTAATTAAATTAATTTAACAAAGGCAAGAAATGATGTTGGGATGCTCCACATCTGAGAATAAAGCTAATTGAACCGAATCAGCTCCTCTGCAATGGAGGCAGCTCTGATCTAATCTCATTAAAAAAGCAAGAGGCCTTACTTAATAATTTTATTTATAATATAATTAGCAAGACAATTGCGTAAGGATTTGGTCCGGGATGCCGATGTGGGGAATGAAGTGAAAGTGGCACCGCGATCCCAGCTCTGAGGCAGAGGAGACTTTTCAGCCCCAGCACCTCCTGCCCTGCCCGGGGCTTGGCCAAGGCCGGACCCAACCTTGGAGGCCTCTTCAGCCTCAGAGATTCCATGGTTTCCTCCTCATTTCTTCCAGCCTCTCCCTGCCACCCCTTCCCTTAAATCCAAATTCCTGACATTCCTCAGCCCCATCCCGGTATTTCCTGCAGGGAACATTAACCCTGTCAGTCCCACTGACCTGTGGGGAGCCAAATTGGGATTCCTGCAGGAGCAGCTCAGAGGGATTCTGTGCATTTACAGCTGGGAGAGGGATCTGGGGCACCGAGGGGACTTTGGGGTTTGGGACATTGAGGGAGCTTTGGGATCTGGAACACTGAGGGGACTTCGGGGTGTGGAACACTGAGGGGAATTTGGGATCTGGAACAGTGAGGGGACTTTGGGATCAGAGACACTGAGGGGACTTTGGGATCTGGGACACTGAGGGGACTTTGGGGTCTGGGACACTGAGGAGACTCCCTGCCCATCCAGGGGTGGCGGAATTTGGGGTCTGGGACACTGAGGGGAGTTTGGGATCAGAGACACTGAAGGGACTTTGGGATCTGGGTCTCTGGGGGGAGTTTGGGGTGTGGGACACTGAGGGGAGTTTGGGATCTGGAATACTGAGGGGACTTTGGGATCTGGGTCTCTGAGAGGACTTTGGGGTGTGAGACACTGAGGGGAGTTTGGAATCTGGGACACTGAGGGGACTTTGGGGTCTCTGTACTGGTGCATCACTAAAAGGGACCCAAAGCACCCAAAGCGACCTCCATGCCGGGTTATTAAACATTTCAATTAACACCCTGATTAAACATCTCGGTTTCACACGGGCTGTTACACGTCTCGGGGCCTGGGAAGAAACAAACCCCGCAGGGTTCGAGCCTGCGGAGCCAAAGGGCCCTGGGGAGGAAGGGGCGGCTCAGGCCCCAGCTGGGAGCTCAGCTGGGCACGTGCAAATCACTGATCTAAAGGAAAGGTTAATTGCAAAAGCTAATTAAACATCCCCAGTGCGAGAGGGGGGGGGCTGAGGGCACTCCTGGAGGTGGGGGATGCTCAGGGAGCGCCTGGCTCCGAGCGTGACCCCGTGTCCGAGGCGGGGGAGCATCAACACCTGGGGTGTGCAGAGAGACAGGAGGGGGTTTGGGAGGAAATCACAAAATTTCAGAATGGTTGGGGTTGGAAGGGACCTTAAATCCCATCCCATCTTCCCATCCCATCCCATATTCCCATCCCATTTTCCCATCCCATATTCCCTTCCCATATTCCCATCCCATTTTCCCATCCCATATTCCCTTCCCATATTCCCATCCCATTTTCCCATCCCATATTCCCTTCCCATATTCCCATCCCATTTTCCCATCCCATATTCCCTTCCCATATTCCCATCCCATTTTCCCATCCCATATTCCCTTCCCATATTCCCATCCCATTTTCCCATCCCATATTCCCTTCCCATATTCCCATCCCACTCGGTGCCACCCCTGGATGGGCAGGGACACCTCCCAATGTCCCAGGCTGCTCCAAGCCCCAGTGTCCAGCCTGGCCTTGGACATCCCAGGGACCCAGGGCAGCCCCAGCTGCTCTGGGCAGGAAGCCCAGGGAGCTCCTGCATCCGTCAGAGCCGCAGGACTTTGGGGCTCTGTGGTGCTTGGGAGTCACAGGGGACACCCGTGTGGTGGGAAGGGTCCCCAAGGCCGCGGGGTCACGTAGGGAATGCAGCAGTAAGGAATGCAGCAAGCTGGAGCCCGATGGGATTTTTCTCACATCTAAAACAAACAGGAAGTTTTAAGGAAGAGATCAATCAGTGGGAGATGAATATTGTGGATATCATGAGAATATTGTGGCATCGTTAGGAAGAGACTCAGCCTGGGGAGGGGAGCAGGGCTTGCTGTGAGAGGAAAAGAAGAAAATTCCTTTCTTCCCTTTTATTTTAAATACATTTGTCACCTCAAACCCCACGAGAGCCGTTGTGGATGGCAATCCAAAATCAAAACTGGACATTTTGTCTTAAAAGCCATTCTCTCATTAAAATAGGAATTAATTCAGGGGAGTTTATGGCTGGGCTCAAGCTGAAGCTCCTTCTGGCTCTGTTATTGACTGATCTGCTCCATGTGGAGCCGCAGGACTGAGGGGTTGAACTCCGTGCAATAAATACTGAAGGCTATTTACATGGAAAAGGGAATCACAGTTTCACTGCTTTGTGTTATATAAGCAAGGTCTGAAATGAAATTACTGCTCCTGGAGATGGAAGAAGTCAAAATCTGCTCATGTTTTTTACCCTTAGGTTTAAAAGGCAAATAAATACGTAAACAAATAAATCAAGAATATTAAATCTCATCTAATCGGCTTTAACCACAAAATCTACAAAGATGCTTCTTATTCTGCAGCTGAAAGGGTCGGGAACGTGAATCTTTCCCATGAAAAGTTTTTCTTCTCAGATAAGTGCTCAGAACCTGAATTGAATTAGTGCCAACAAAGCCAACGTTCTTTTTTAAATCTAGATTATGAACTATAGTGTCCTAAATGTCCCTTAGCGTGATTCCAAACCCTAATTTCCCCATTTTCTGCAGAAGCCCTGCCTGGAAAGTAACCAAAACGTGAGCGTGGCTGTGGCTCTGGGAACTTTATAACAGCACGGGCAAGAATTCCAGCCCTTTCTGTCCTTCCTCAGCCTCTCCGGGCAGGGCTGCAAACCGCAGAGGACCTGTCCGCAGTGACTTGGGAACGCTCCGATGGGGCAGGAGCGGCAGCCCGGCCTTTCCTCCGCGGTCAGCCCCTTCTCGGGGTGTGTTCTAGGAGGGCTTGACCAGCGCAGAGCTTAGGCTGAGCCTAAAGCAGCCTCTCCCAGCGCTCCCTGCCCGTGGAATTTCCGATATGAATAATGCCGAGGGCGCTTCCTCCCCTGCCCCCGAGCCCCGCGGTGATTAACGCCGGGCTAATTGTGCCAGCCCAGCCCGCGGAGCGCTGCAGCTCTGCCGTTCCCTCTGTCCCGGGGGGACAGGGACCTGCGGCCGTCCCTGGCCTGACCCGCCGGCTGTAAAACCCGCCCCAAAACTGGCCACTGCAGCCGTTCCCTGCTCCTCCGCGCCTGAACACCCCTGAACTCGTTCTCCCGCTGTGTTCTGCTTCCAAAGCCCTTCCCAGCCTCCACCGGCCCCGGGATTTGCTGCTGCAGCCTCCTGCCGGTTCTGTGCTCCTCTCCCCATCCACGCCAGAAACCCTGCGAGCCCTGAGGAGCTGCTCTGCTGGGAGGCTGCTCATGGCAGCGGCTGGAATGAGATGGGATTTCAGGTCCCTTCCAGTCTGCGATTCCATGGAAACTCCAGCCACTCTCTCCTGACTGCGTCCCACTGGAGACGGATCTCTCTGTTGTCTCCTTTCTCTGCAGGAATCAAACACATTCCGGCGGTTTTAGACTATTCCTCCTCACCCTTCCCAACAAGCCCAGCTCTGGTTTCTACCTTCAGATGTTCCTCTCTACAACCCCACAAAAGCAAGGGAAGTAAATGGCTGATCCCTTTAAACAAGCAGGAATTCATGAATTCGTGGCATGCTCACCAAAAGGTCACAGACATCCCTGTCCCCCTCTGGACCAGCATTCCCAGGGCAGCGGGGAGTCCCCATCCCTGGAAGTGCTCCCGAGGAGCAGCCCAGGCTCTCGGGGCTGGCTCTCAGCAGACAGGGTGGGGGGAGTCCAAATGACTCCGTTATTCCTCACCCAGACCCCAGCCTGCTCCTGTGAACTTTCCTGAATTTGATTTTCCCAAGCCGCAGCCCCTTGGGAAAGCCCCGTGTCCCTGTGGAGAATCCTGTGCTGCCCCAGTTACCCTTGGAACCCTTCATCCCCTTCATCCCTTCAATTTCTCCACCCCCAGCGGGAGAGCTTCGGCTCGAGTGGGGATGAGCAAACATCGCTGGAGTGTTTGGGAACAGGCAGGGATTATTTCCCAACAGAGTTTCCCTGTGCCTTTCCTCAAGCTCTGCTGCATTTGCTATTCCAACACTCTTGCTTTCTGTGGAGAGAATCCTCCTCTTAATTAACTCTCTGCTCAGGCTGGGCCACTCCACATCCAGGCAATTCCTGCTCCTGCTTTTTCCTTCCCGAGCCAGCAGAGACGCAGAATTCTCAGGGAAAGTGAATAAAATGTCCCAGACTTTGTTGTTCCCTTTCCAGCAGCATTTCCTGCTCCAGGTTCCCATGAATCCATCCTCATCCGAGTGCCATGCCCCTGATTCCCTCAGCTCTGCTCTGGAATTCTCCTGGCATTTTCCCCCATTCCAGTTTTCACTTCATGGCATTGTTTCATTTCCTGACTTTTCAATCCTCCCAGGAGGCTGCTGAAGCTCCTGGGATGGAGCAGGAGCAGGCAGTTCAGAGCTGAACTGCCTGAGTGGGCAGGGGAGGGGAAGCTCTTCCCAGGTTATAAATTCCAGATATTGGTAGTAAACCCTTCCCTCTCTGGGCATTAAACCCCTCCAGCTTCCCAGAGAATTCCAAATCAGAAAATTATGAATACAGAAGTGAGGTTTCAATAAGTGTCAAATATGATTCCCATAAACCCTGATCACTCGGACATTGTATTTTTGAAAAAAAAAAAAAAGCAAAAACAGATCAAATCACTTTTCTGAAGTTTCTTTGACCTTCAGCCACACACAGTGAGATATAAAACTGGTATTTTACTTCTGCCTTGAAAGAACCACATAAAATTATTAAGCTCCATGGAAATCTTTTCTTCTTTGGCAATCAGCAGGATAAAATAGAAATTCAAATAGAAAAATAGACAATCACATACCACAGGCAATTTTCACACAGTATTTACGTGGCACAAAGTTCATAAAATCATGTAGCAAACATTTTGTTGTCATGCTGAGCTCCAGGTGATGGAGATAAAACAATTCAAGCAGCAGCTCTGCGCTCTGGCATAAATTAGTTAAAATAATTTGCCTCCGTGCACTACAAAACATGAGCATTGAATAGAAAACGCCATTAAAAATTTATATAGTGTTTCCTGGCTGAGCTTTGCATGAGTTATAATCATATCAGGAGATATCCTTCCTGATAACGCCGTGATGCAAACTCGGGGCTGACTCATCTGCACGAGGAGGAGCCGAGAGCCCTGGGTGATCCATGCAGCGCAGGAAGGACCTTGGGATAAATGCCGGCTCTGGAATGTGGATGTGATTTCCAGGGCCCGGGCTGTAGGTGGACTTCCACTAGAATACTCATGATTTACGTGTTAGCAGCTCCAATTAATTGCCACCCCTAATTAATCTGCCCCGCGGAAAGCAGCTGTTCTATAAACAGGGGATGTATTGGACGTGCCCCTTAATTCGTAGAGGAGGCCTCGTTAGTCCGGCGGTCAGGATCACAGAGCAGAGCCTGTCCTGGGGGCACCCCTGCCCGGCCGCCCGGAGCGCCCCGCGACCAGCGCCAGGGCCCCGCACCCGACAGCCGCCCCACTCCTTCCCCGACCCAGCTCCGCACTCCCGGCCTGCTCCACGCCTCGGCCATGGATCCCGTTAAATCCCCACCCGCAGGCACGGGCAGCTGCATCCCACAGCTGGAGCAGCTGGATCCCACAGGCGGATCCCACAGGCAGGGCATACGGATCCCACAGGCAGATCCCACAGNCCACAGCCAGATCCCACAGCCAGACCCCACAGCCAGACCCCACAGGCAGATCCCACCGCTGTGGGACGGGGCTGCCTGGCGCCTCTGCCCGGGGCTGGCAGTGCCACCTCCCAGCCAGGGGTGGCTGGCACCAGGTGCCTCTGAGGTCCCTTCCAAGCCAAACCTTCCTGTGCCTCTGACCGTGCCTGGGCACACTCCGAGCTCCTGGGAGGAGCAGGAAGGTCCTGAAGGGCTTCGGGGGGCAGGAGAAGGGGCTGGGGGGGCGGGGTTGCTGCAGGAATTGCTCGTTCCTGAGGGTAAAACGAGGAATTCGCTCGGGACACCAGGGAGCCAGAGCCTGGGTACCTCCTCCTGCCCTGAGCCTGCAGCACAGCGCTGGCAGAACTCCAGGCAGGCATTTCAGAAACACTCGTTTATTTAAAAACCCTGCTTGTGTCAAAAAGTGACAAATGAGAAGTTTCTCCAAGAAACTAACTGGAGTTTGATTTTACACTTCTTTTTCTATTTGACCAGGGCTGGAGAGCTGCTTGGCTGTCAGCGGGAAAGGGGATACAGGATGCTCAGTGCTGCATTAGTTGTTGGATTTGATGGTTTTAGAGGTCTTTTCCCACCTAAATGATTCCACGGTTCTGTGTTTCATCAGCTGCCCAGGCGGCCAGGGGACAAGGACAGGTCACCTGTGCGTCCAAGGACAGCCCAGCACCACTTGAGGGGTGCCTGCAAAGCCAAATTCCCCTTGGCAGGGCTGGGAGCAGGAGCCACAATCTGGGAGGCTTTAGCCAAGATTTTGGGGTAGGCGCCTGTGGAAGTGGCACCCAGAGGTGGGGCCACCTCCATCCCTGGGGACTCCCAAACTCAGCCAGACAAAGCCACGGCGGACCCGCTCTGCTGAAGGTGGCATTTTTGTGGGGTGACCCCTAGTCCGTATTCTGTCATTCCTGTCCCCGCTGCTCGTTCCAGACACGGAGGTTTCCAAGTGATCCTGTCCTACAGAAGTTTTATTTCACCTCGTAGAGCTTTATTTGCCTTTAGGGCGAGAGCTGCGGCTTTGCCTGCTCTAAATAACCCCCAGCATCTGCAAACGCCCCACTTCATTAACCACCTCCTTCCCCGCTAATTAGCAACACAGGCGGCGGCAGCCCCGGGGCGGAAATCTCCGGACAGCCCCGATAACCTCTGCCACAGTCGAACGGGCATTTATTCCCTCTCTGTGTCCCGGGAGCACCCGGGACAGTCTGGGAGTGCCAGAGGGAGGTGACAGAGGCGGCTCTCTGTGCTCTCTGGGCTGCGATTCCACGTGGAAAACCGGCTCCACACAGCAGCATTGGCTCTGCCTCGGCTCCCGGGGAGGCTGTGAAATCCCCGCTGCTGATGGCTCCGCTGGGCTCATCCCCCGCATTTCAGGAGCTTTTGGGATGTTTTCCTTACTCCTCCTATCATTCTCCTCGTGCTGTGTGCCACTGACTGGGAAAGGAGTTAAAAATAAAGCTGTGTTATTAAGCAGGAGGAAAACACTCATTTAAGTGCTATTTATACGCCTGTGGAGGCTGTTCCTGGAAACGCTTCAGCAGCTCCAGCTCCCGCCGGTCACCCAGGGAGGGAGGAACTCGGCAACTCCTAAATGTTATTTACGCATGGCCACAGCCCCCTTTTCTGCTCTGAGGGGAAGAAACTGAGGAAACGCGATCCAGGATCCCACATGGGCTCCTTGCCAGACCCAGGGCAACCGGGGAGGCCAAGCTCCTCAGAATGCTGGAATCACTGGAATGATGGAAAAGCCCTCCCAGCCCATGGAGTCCCAGCTGTGCCCTATGCCCACCCTGTCCCCAGCCCAGAGCTCTGAGTGCCACACCCAGGGATTCCCTGGACACCTCCAGGGATGGGCACTCCAAACCTCCCCAGGTAGTTCAAAGGCCTGAGCCCCCTTTCCATGGGGAAATTCCTGCTGCTGTCCACCCTGAGCCTCCCCTGGCCCAGCCTGAGGCCGTTCCCAGCCCCCTCCGGAATTCTCCAGACCCTTCCCAGCTCCCTCAGGAATTCTCCAGCCCCTTCCCAGCTCCCTCAGGAATTCTCCAGCCCCTTCCCAGCTCCCTCAGGAATTCTCCAGCCCCTTCCCAGCTCCCTCAGGAATTCTCCAGCCCCTTCCCAGCTCCCTCAGGAATTCTCCAGCCCCTTCCCAGCTCCCTCAGGAATTCTCCAGCCCCTTCCCAGCTCCCTCAGGAATTCTCCAGCCCCTTCCCAGCTCCCTCAGGAATTCTCCAGCCCCTTCCCAGCTCCCTCAGGAATTCTCCAGCCCCTTTCCAGCTCCCTCAGCCACTCCTCACAAAACTCTTCTCCAGATCCTGAGGGAAAAGGTCTCTGGTGTCTAATGCTGGATGAAATTGCCCTAAAATCAGCAGCATTAATGTCAGAGAATCATAGAATTGATTAGGCTGGAAAAGGCTTCCAGAATCATCAAGTCCAACACCCAGCCCAGCACCACGTTCAGCACTAAGCCACGTCCTCAGGTGCCACATCCAGGCGGTTTTTGAACACTTCCAGGGATGACAATCCTGCACTTCTTGGATGTCCATATCACTGCCCTGGGCAGTCTGTGGGAGGAATTAACCTTACCGTGAGGAAGATGTCCATCTTGCCACAAGAAGGCTGAGAAGACCCCACAAGCACGGCCACATGCACAGCAGTGGGACCCAGTGGGGCAATTTGGGGTTATTCAGAATTTCAGAATTCCAGATTTGTTTGGACTGGGAGAGATCCTAGAGCCCATCTCATCCCACCCCTGC
>WAAG01038556.1:281-28029 GCA_013390105.1 Tichodroma muraria | reverse complement strand
GTAGGAAACTCAGTAGCAGTGGGACTTGCGACTCCATGGGGAGTGCAAGGAGCAGTTCACAGTAGACTGCAGCCCATGGGAAGGACTCATATTGGAGGAGTTCATGGAGGACTCTTTCCAATGGAAAGGACCAGGGCCTAGAGCAGGAGAAGAGTGTGGGGAGTCTTCCCCTGAGGAGGAAGGAGCTGCGAAGACAATATGTGAAGAACTGACTGCAGTCCCCATTCCCTGTTCTCCTGAGCCACTGATGGGGAGGAGATAGAGAATTCAGGAGCAAAGTTGAGCCTGGGAAGAAGGGAGGGGTGGTGGGTGTTATTTTTTTAAGACTTTATGTAATTTCTTATTACTCTACTCTGATCTGATTGGTGAAAAATGAAACTTATTTCCCCAAGTTAATTTTATTTTTCCTATGACAGTGATCTGTGGGTGATCTCTCCCTGCCCTTATCCTGACCCATGAGCCTTCTCTTATCATTCCTCTCTTCTGTGCAGATGAGAAGAAGTGATTCAGTGAATTTGGTGGGCACCTGCCATCCAGCCATGGTCACCCCATCACACCAGATAAAAAAAGCATCCTAAAATCTTTTCTCCAAAATAATTACTTTGAAAGATTAAATTAATACACTGGTGTAGTATGCAACAGAAGGGGGGAAATGGGTCTCATTTTACTGTGTTTCAAAGCTGTCTAAACATCTATTGGCTGGAATATTAACTTGAGCTATTGTGTGTAAATGTGCAAGAGAATTCAAAAAAACCAAACAAACAAATAATAAGCAGAAATAGAAGAAGAGTACTATGAGGGCACTGTTCAGTAAGCTCTGAAATGAATGCTTGCAAGGGCACTCAACTGTGACACCCTAGCTTGGTGGCTATATCCTACCCTTAATACATAGACATGGTAACAAAAAATGTATATACTAATCCTAAAATAAAATTAATCTCTAAGTTTAGTCCTGATGAAACCCCACTGGCTGGTTCTCCTTATCAGGTACAACGTTCACCATGGGAGTTCAGGTGATAGGAATATTAAGGATTTACACATTTAGATTTATTTTTAAAATGCAGGAAAATATTTCCCCATGCCTGCATTTACCTCACCTCTATAAGCTACACTCAGTTCTGCTTACAAACTGTGGCTAAGATCCCACTTCTTTTGTCTGGGAGTAGGATTAAGTCTCACAATATTTAAGGGCAGTCCTCTAGGCACTTCTAAAGCAAGTAGTAGATAGGGGAATGGTTTTATAAACAATCCTGTTAGATGTTAATAGGATCAGAATGATTACCTCTACTATCATACTGAAAATGTGCCCTCAGAGAGATTTTTCTTCATCCTGTTTATACTTAGGTAAGCCCTCTGCAGGAGTTTCAAACCAACTTTTAAGTACTATGAGTCTGCACAGGGAAAAGAGATGTTATAGCCCATACAATCTGCAGTGAAAGAATAAACTTTTACATAGTGTCTCTGAAATTTGATGTAGGTTATGCACCATCCCACAACCCCCAAATCCTGTTTGTATGGAGTGAAAATAAAAAAAAATCAGACAACATAGAGTTCTGAATAATTTGGGGTAGTAGAGAGTTGTTGATCAAGCAGCTCAACTCTCGATGTTAAATGTAAATAGACACCAGGCAGTAGAGAATACTGTCTTGCTGTTGAGCTATTCTCATTATATTTCATGAAAAAAAATAAAATCACAGGAACTTGTCCTAACTCTATAAGATTTTAGGTTCCATGACAGCAACAATAAAGGATACGCATAACAGTCAGATGCTTAAACCACTTGAATGCAGGTTTCCAGGTCAGCAGCTCTCAATACTTGAATACTACATTAGAGGGAATGAGAAACCTGTACAAAATCTGGAATTCAGCAAGAACAAAGAACTGCCAATATCTGGAAGTTATCTCACTAGTTTTTACTGCTAAGCTGACCTTGTTAATACATTGATATTTACTTCCTTTCAGGTAGAGAGCTATAAGGTCCCTCCTGAGCCTTCTTTTCTCCATTCTAAACACTTCCAGCTCACTCAGCCACCCCTCACAAGGCTTGTGTTCCAGACCCTCCCCCAGCTTCATTGCCCTTCTCCGGACACACTCCACCACCTCAGTGTCCTTCTTGTAGTGAGGGGCCTGGAACTGAACACAGGATTCGAGGTGTGGCCTCACCAGTGCTGAGTACAAGCGGACAATCCCTGCCCTGCTCCTGCTGTCCACACTATTGCTGATACAGGCCAGGATGCCATTGGTCATCTTGGCTGCCTGGGCACACTGCTGGATCATGTTCAGGTGCTGTCGACCAGCACCCCCAGGTCCTTTTCCACTGACTGACGAGCTTTCCAACATCTCTTCCCCCAGCCTGTAGCCCTACCTGGGGTAGTTGTGGGGTAGTAGTGCAGGACCTGGCATTTGGCCTTGTTAAACCTCATACAATTGGCCTCAGCCCAGTGATGCAGTCTGTCAAGATCTCTTGCTAGAGCCTGCCTTCCAGGAAATCAGCTCTCCCAACCAATTTGGTGTCCTCTACAAAGTGACTGGGTGTGAATTCCATCCCCTCATCCAAATCATCAATAAAGTTGTAAACTGAACTAGCCCTGGTACTGAGCTCTGCAGTCACCAACTGGATGTAACTCTACTCACCACCACCCTCTGGGCCTGGCCTTCCAGGCTGGTTTCTACCCAGTGAAGAGTGCACCTTTCTAAGCCACAGGCTACTGGCTTCTCCAGGAGAATGCTGTGTGAGACGATGTCAAAACATTTACTGACGTCTGGGTAGACAACATCCACAGCCTGTCCCTCCTCCACTAAGTGGGTCATCCTGTCATAGAAGGAGATCAAGTTGGTCAAGTAAGACTTGCCTTTCACTCCTGTGCTGACTGGGCCTGATCCCCTGGTTGTCCTGAACATGCCATGTGATGGCACTTAGGATGATCTGCTCCATGACCTTTTCCTGGTGCTGAGGTCAGGCTGACAGGCCTGAATTTCCCCCAGTCATCCTTCTGAGCCTTTTTGTAGATGGGCGTTACGTTTGCTAATTTCCTGTCAACTGGAGACATCTAATCAAAGCTAGATCAAAACATATTTGTTAATATTTCATTAATAAAGTGTCATTAATTTAAGCGATGATGATGATGATGATGATGATGATGATGATGATGATGATGATGATGGTGATGATGATGATCTACCTGGAGAAAAAAGGGTTCTTGGGACATTCAAACACAGAGAGGGAAGGACAAAGAGACAATATAAGCTTTACATAAGGACATTACAGGACATTTAACAGAATATTTCAACTGTGTACATCCAAAAATTACATACAAATTCTTAGTTTGCTTTCTTAACCGTTTTGACTCAGTTTTCATATTCATATTCATATTCAAGGCAAACTGAAATCATGGCATAAATGGGATATAATTGAAAATATTATAAGAAATATTTGTAGAATATTGGCTTCTGTAAATTCATAGCTAGGTTCCTTTAATTGCCTCCATATATGAAAAGCTTTTCAACATTACAGTTGCACAAAATTATGAGATACTTCTTGAGCATTCAGGGAAGATAAATTTAATTTCACAGAATTTGCTAAGCTGAACATTTCTTTGTACACCTGACAAAAATATATATGCATCTTCCAGATGGATGTTCCAGGTTTGCAACTGCTGGAATTTGTTCTTCTGAAAGATGCTGTTTGGAGGAGAAACTGAAATTTCTCTGAAATATATTAATGTTGTGCCAATACTTCAAAACATAGGAGTGAAAGTGGTCTAAAAATACTTGTTTCCACAATATTTTCATTTATGCCTTTGTAAAAATTGATGAAAAGCAAGTACACACAACTGTCTATATTAAATATTCATGAAAACACATAAAAGTAGCTGCCATTACCATTACAGCTAAGACCAATGCCTGCCTACTGACTAGTTTACTTTTCTCTCTGTTCTGCCACCATTAATTTTTTTGTGAGTGATTATTACTATTTGCTACAGCACTGGAAAATTTTATCACAGAAAGGGCTGAGACCCAGGCTGTCTAAGGCAATAAGTACATAACCCATGCTGAGCTCCGACAGATCTAAGTGCTACCAAGGATTCAGGCTTGAGAAATTTTTCAGCATCTCTGAAAAATTTCCTTGTACAGCACGTAGTTTCTTAATGGATCTACTGAAGCATTAAAAAAAGAAAAATTAGATGGGAACCATCAAGGTGAATAAAAGTTCTCTTTATTTTAGCATATAGAACCAGAACAAAAGGAAACACAAAATGTATGCAAATGAACAAGCTCAGTATCTGTAAACTGCACTTTATCAAGCCTGCTGATTAAACAAATTAGATGAGCCATTTTCCTAGGATTTTATCATCATTCATAGTGAATAAAGGCTTCAGCAGATGCAAATCAATATTTTGTCAGGGGGCCTGTCAAATCTAAACATTCAGAAAAAGGTATTGATGATATGTTATAAAAATACTGACTGTTCTCTGAAGAGAAACATTCTGCTGGGGAGGTAATGCATATTTCTTATGGGCAGATTCTGTCCATTAACATTTTCTATGTGGAATTTTACACATCACTTTTCTTCTTGGAGGTAACCATATACCAGCAAAAAAAGATTCCTAGACATTTAAGGTGGAATGCAAAAACATTTCAATTTTAAGCCTGATCATACTGCAGGAGAAATTACATACAATTGTACTAATTTTGAGTCAATATCAGCTAATTAGCCACGCAGAAATCCAATATATCAGAATTAGTCTTTGTATGGTACCTGTCTTCCCTGACATCACCATTTTTTTGAAATGAGTGAAGTATTTCCCAGTATTTGTTTTCCCACACTTTGGGTTTCTTTGGTTATACCACATACTGACTTTCATGAAGTACAGAAAGACCCAAGTCTGTAAATCTGAGCACATCTTTATGAAGAAAGCTGATTAAGAACACTACAGAGAGAATCATAACAATGGTAACCAGCATTTGCACTGGCTTTTTTCCCCCAATTCTTCCTTCAAAGCTCTGCCTCACATACTTCAATCCTTCCTTCCACACACTCACAAGTCACCACTTACCGAGACAATGCAGTGAAAGGCTCACTGTGAGAGAGATCCTTAACTAACCAAAAACCTTTTCCTTAAGGTTTGTATGAGAAACCTTATCTTTTGAAAATTCTCATACCTCTGATTTCCATATTATTATATCAAAGTATGCTGGTACTATGTGAGGGTTCTTACCAAAACAATAGATGGAGAACCTGTAAGGAACAAACATCCCTCAATAACAAAACTAAACCCATGAAAAAGCAGCAAAATTATTCTGGAAGATATTTTGGAAGTGTTATCAGTTAGCATTTTCTTGGTGGCCTCTGGGCATACCATAAGCCCCAAAGAATTTGTTTCTGTAAGATAAATTCTATGGTAATTCTCAAGAAACTTTAGCAAAAGACTACTTCTCTGTAACGTCTACTCTATCACATAACAACTGTGAGTGTACTCAATTAGCAAAATTAATAGGGAGTGCTCAACCGTGTGAGGCAGCTTCACCAACGAGTTACTTTACCTTAAAATGAATTTTGCATTTAAAATGAAACAGGAAGTTTGAGTTAAGTAATTTGTTCTCTTTTTGAGTTCCCTATTCCAGCATACCTTGAAGATGGTGATCATATTTTAAAGCTGCCCTTCAATAAACTGCTCTTTTCTTGAATCTCCAGCAGTGCTTGCCCACTCCAGTTCCTGTTTTAAGTCACCATTTCACAGACACATGAAAATGAAAAAATCCTCCTTCTCTGCCCACCTGCTTCTACCAGGAGCTGTGAATACCTCCCACATCCCTTATTTTGTGCTATAATTAGAGCAAATATTTTAAATACAAATATTCTTCTCCTCCTGAAGTCTTTGTTGCTCTCCTGTCACTCTCTTGTCATTCTTCTGCACCACCTAGAAAGACTTTGAGTACTGAAAACCAACTTTTCTGCTTTTTTTATCTAGGCCTTTGATTTAATCAGCACAAGAGGTATTAAACTTCTTTGTTACACATTCTTTCTTGTGGGTCTCTGCAGGGCCTGTATTAAATTAATGCAAAGCTTCCAGAAGGTCCTTCAGCTCATTGTGTGCTTCACCTTCTCTCTCTGTATTTGCACCTTTGTGAGCTCTGAAAAGCAGATATCCATGTATTAATTATTCTATTTAAAGCAAACAATAGACACTGGGATGCATTTCAGTCTTACTAAAACATCCCTTCTTTATTGCCCCAGACAGATTCCCATTCTGGAGCTGGCCATGGAATGTCCATCACGGTTTTGTTGCTTTTAGATCATACGGCATTGCTCTGGACAAGGCAGAGGCTATCGCTGAGGGCTGTTCCCTGTAGAGCCCTCCTCTGCTGCCAGACCCATGCCAGCATTATTAGCCAAGGGTCAGAGCTACAGCCTCTCACAGGCACGCTCTTTGTTCTGCCCGCCTTGTGCAGCAGAGCCCAGTGCTTCACCACGGGGACAGACCAAAGATGGCAGTAGCCTCTCTGGAGACAACCTGAAGAAAGCTGAAATGCAGCAACAGAGCTACCAGAAATGAGCAGAGGGATAAGTTCATATTTTTCCTGTCAGTCGTCTGTTTGCTTGAAAACAAATAGCAATCCAACAGCAACATACCGTGCATCCTCTAAGATGCTTGCTATGTCTTCCCACCCCCATTATGATGGCTTTTCTACAGACTACTCAAGTCCCACAAGTCTGCCAGACTGTGAGCTAGCAATAAGATATTTTAGGACAGCTGGAACTGTTATTGTTAGGTGTGGTTCAGGCAATAAAGGCTGCTTTTTATTCCCATTATGCCTATAAATGGTTACAATCATTTTCTTAACGTTTCTGAGACTTTGAAACACTTAAAATGGAATTATTGAATATTCTGAGCTGGAAGGGACCCACAAGTATCATCGAAGTCCAACTCCTGGCCCTGAACAGGACAGCCCCAAAAATAACACCATGAGCCTAAGAGCATTCTCTAAAAATGTCTTGAACTCTGTCAGGCTTGGTGAGGTGTCTACATCCCTGGGTAGCCTGTTCCACTGCCCAAACCCCCTTGTTATGACCCACCCTGGCTACCTTGCTTAAAGCTAACTTTACTGTCTCATTGATAACCTTCAGCAGCTGCATCTATTGAGGGAAGAAACATGTATTCATCAGTCATAAAATATAGAAGACAAGTAATAACTTCTGTTTTCATTAGTAAATTTGCAGATGACACTAAGTTGGGAGCATGTGTCGATGTGTTGGAAGGTAGGAAGGCTCTGCAGAGAGACTTGGAATGGTTGGATGGATGAGAAGAATCCAATAAGATGAAGTTTAATAAGTCCAAGTGCCAGGTCCTGCATTTTGGCCACAATAACCCCCTACAACGTTATAGGCTGGAGACAGTGTGGCTGGACAGTGCCCAGGCAAAAATGGACCTGGGGGTGCTGGTTGACAGCTGGCTGATGAGCCAGCAGTGTACCCTGGTGGCCAGGAAGGCCAGCGGCATCCTGGCCTGTATCAGGAGTAGCGTGGCCAGCAGGAGCAGGGAGGTCATTCGTCCCCTGTACTCAGCACTGGTTAGGCCACACCTTGAGTGCTGTGTCCAGTTCTGGCCCCTCAGCTCGGGAAGGACGTTGAGACACCCGAGCGTGTCCAGAGGAGGGAAACAAGGCTGGTGAGGGGCTTGGAACACAAACCCTGTGAGGAACGGCTGAGGGAGCCGGGGGTGTTTAGCCTGGAGAAAAGGAGACTCAGAGGAGACCTTATCACTCTCTACAACTCCCTGAAAGGTGGCTGTGGTCAGGTGGGGTTGGTCTCTTTCTCCAGGCAGCAACTGATGGAATGAGAGGATACAGTCTCAAGCTGCACCAAGGGAAATTTAGGTTGGATATTCGAAAGAAGTTTTTACAGAAAGAGTTATAAAATAGTGAAATGCTTTGCCTGGGGAGGTGGTGGGGTCACCATCCCTGGATGTGTTTAAAAAAGGACTGGATGTGGCAATCTGTTCTGTGGTTTAGTTGAAGTGTTAGGGCATGGGTAGGACTCGATGAACTTGAAGGTCTCTTCCAAACTAGTGATTCTGTGATTCTGTGAAAAACTTATTACCGTAATAGTGAAGACCAAACAATTGAGTTGATAGAAAAGGGAAGCAGCAATTTTGAGAGTCGCTGGTTGCTGCCAGGGAGGCTCATCCTGATCTGCACAGAAGGGCAGAGGCCAGTGACTGTTCTCTGCCTGATTAAGAATGTGCCTGCCCAGCTTGAATTTGATGAAGCGTCTCAGGAGGCTGCTAAGTGTGCCACAGCTTGTGCCTTATTTGCATGTATAGGGCCTGCATTCAGTATTAAGATTTACAGGACAACCAATGTTAAGAACAGATAAATAGATAAAAAAACCCTGAGTGTCTGCGTGTAGCAAAAGTACTCAGAGATACCTGACCCATGGCAAATCAAATAGATTTTCCACTGATGCAAAAGACAGATACAGAAAGAGAAAATATGCACTTGGTTTCCTGATGCCTTGTATATTGCTTTCAGTGATAAGTTCAGATAGAAAACTTTGTCTTTATAAACCTGTCCCTGCTAGTGGGGTGTTCTTCACACAAGAAAACCTCAAGACTGTTCAGAAGCAGAGTACTGGGTGCAGTATTGTGACTCATCTGTGTAGCAGTGCACTGGCCAAAATTCCCAAGCAGGGCATTTGAGTAGGACTATAGGAATAGGGATCAATCTTAAATTGAAGTGCCATGGATTATTATCTCAGTTCTTCAGTAAATCTCTGTTTATTTTACTGTTACTGTCTGGAATAAAACCACGTTGCAAAGCTGCTAACCAGCATGTAACTTTGTAATACAGGGAGTAGAAAAGTTCAACAAAGCCATTATTAAAAGTTTGAGGTTTCCTGGGAAAACCTTAACACAATAGGAAAGGAAGCTTGTTCAACAAGATTCAGCTGTTAGAGAAACACCACAATCATTAATTTAATGTCCACGAAAGATGAAATGTCAGTGATCAGAATCAGTTTTGCAACATTTGGACTCCAAAGGAATGTGAATGGTCATGTCTGCCAGTTGTTCCTTGTGGTATCACTCTCGGTTTCACCCAAAACCTTGTGAATTAAAACAAATAACGAAGTACAGCACTAAATAAAATTTTTATATTCAAAGTATGGATATTTTGACTGCTGAGTGCATCTGTCTGAATGCCTATTTTAACAATAGGCTATGTCTAAAGCATTTTATTCTTTATTCATATTTATCTCCATTTTCACACTTTGGAACATTAACATATATTTAAAAATTGCACTCTGTAGGCTTAGGCACTATCACGTACCTCTTCCAAAATTAGTCTAAGGCAGTACAAATAGTTTTTGCAGTACTGCAAAGTAGCCCAGAAGTGATAAATAGCTGACTGTACATGGTAATCAAGGATGTTCTGGACTAGAGGGATGTTTTCAGAGATCAAAGCTCTACTGCAGTTAGAAGTAAAAGAAGTCTTGCCCTTTGGTTTCTCTTTACCATTCTTATATGCTACAGAAATTATGTCACTAATTTTCAATTTTAAAGTTTAGGCTGAGTGACAGGACATTCAAAGACCTACCAATTAGTTCTCCTGGTGATTTAGATAACCCTTACACGTCAGGGTTCATATAAAATATGTTCTTATGATCATAGAATCCTGAAGACAAATATCTATACCATTTCCTTATGATGCCTTCATATTAGTTTTCAAAAACACAAAACATTAAAATAAATAATTCTAGAGACATCTAAGCAGGAGACATTTAGTATAGTAAGTAAATGCATTTGTTTTTCACCTTAGTACATGTTTATGAGAGACTGTGAAAGGATTTTAAAAGCTTTGCTTTGAATAGGTGTCCCAATATAGCTGTCTGATAAAAACAGGATTTTGACAGGACCCCAAAACGCATCAACCCTCACAGATGCATAGAGAAGCCATTATTAATATTGTTCAGCCATTCAGATCAACAGAAATGGAGACAAAAAGGTGTATTTCAAGAGACAGTACATGCACTTACAATAAATTGTTTTTAAAAGCAAATTATTGAGTGGATCTAATGAGGACTGTGAATTTTTTTGGGACTGTGGTGCCCATCTTGTTCAGGCAGCTGTACAGATTAACTGAACTAGAACCTCAGTTGCAGCAGATAGTGCCGTCATCTCTGGTTAGCAATGTGGCTCAGCAACTGCATGGTTTAGGCACCTGTTCAAACATTGGAAGTATTCCTGGAGGTTTGAACAAGCTTGAGTGATTAGGAAGAGGGTAGCAATAGTCTGAGACAGAAATTCATTATTAAGGGATAAATGGAAAATCTAGAATGGCTATCAAAGAAGTCTTTGTCCCTTAGTACTTCAGAAGTACTTCTGAAGAAATTAATTTTGTCATCTATGTCCAGTGAATTCAGTGGGACCAGATCCAAGTTCATAAAAGAAAACATTGGTAAGACCTCCTACTAAACTTTTGTGATTTCTATAAAAATACCAGATAGAATGATCTCATCTTTTTTTGGAATATATTAATTGGTTTACATAGTTTTCTGATCTTGCTTTGTTTTTAAGTTAATTTTGTGTTTCTATTATAAATGATACTTTGAGCATTTTGTGTTTATATATATGTATAAATATATACATTATATATCTAAGCCATTTTCTTTCATTTATAAAAATGAAAATCTGCCCCTTAAGCCATTAAGCTTCTGTACAAATGCAAGAAACTGCTTCCAGAAAACTGTGTATCCTTAGTAATCAAGCTTTTTTTCATTATTCTTTCTTCTAGGGTGTCTCATTACTTGACATTTCAGACAGTATTGCTGCCCTAAGTCAAATACAAATACACAAATAACACAAAGGATACATTTTCTATTTTATGTTTTACTTGAGAAATAAATTATAAAATCCCATTATTAGATATATATTAGATTATTGTCTATTAGATTATTAGATTAAGCAATGTGTGTATTTTAGATTTTAATTAAATTCAAATACTTCTGAATCAGTTTACAATTCAGGTGGAGTCTTCTGGCTAAATATCCACATATTTTAGATTAGTTGTCTTGGTACATTTATTCCTGATTCTTTGTACTATGGTACAAATACCCCAATAATCCAGGGGTTAATCTGCCTTGTCAAGGAGCTGAACGTACCTTTTTATTTATGTGATGGATGGATATACCCCAGCAACCTGCACTATGGGTAAATTAATAGCCAGTGACAGCAACAGCAGCCCTGTAGCTTCCTCCCTAATCTTACAAGCAGTGGTGAACACAGGTTGGTTTGTGACTAAGTGGTTTTTTGGTAGTGAAGGTCAAACTCTGCTCTTCAGAGAAACTTCACTGATTTAAGCACTACCCTTCATAAATTGCTGGACTCCTCCTGAGCTTACTGGCAGTCCACAGCTCATGCAAGCTGCTTCTCCAGGGCCACTGTGTTCCACTGGACCTGCAGGGGAACATGCTGCATTTGCAGGTATGCAAATCTCTTGGGACCACGCTGTGGTGCACACACAGCTGTGACAGTGTAACACTCTTCTGGGCCAGGCACACACTGCCATCCCTGCACCTTCTCTGTCAGTCTCAGCAGAGAAAAGCTCAGGTCCATATAGATGTTTAGGAAAAAATATTATTTCAATAAGCACATTTCTTTTTGCAGCTCAGTCTTCACAGGCAAACTCTTGAAATTCACTCATGTATTGGAATTGGTCTGTCCTTTTTTTTCCTTTCTAAGCATTATCCTTGCTACCAAGGAAACCTGGTGCAGGAAAAGCAGTTTGGGTAGCCTACACATGGCTCCTGTTGCTAAGGAAACGCCTGATGATGCCTGTAGACCTCTGTGCAGTGCTCCTAAGTGCAGGTGTACACTTAGAGGGCTGAGATCCACATGGGTGAAGTGGCTATAGAGAAATCAGAATTTCAGTTTTCCATTTAGTTGGATATCATGAATATCCTAAGCATTTAGTGTCTGAGATTGGTCTTGCAAAATCATAGCATTGAGAGTAATCTCCTGTATTCTGTTAGCACTGCTGCCTGCCTGTGAGTGCTGTGTCCAGTAATCATTTATGCACAAAGCAAATAACCAAGTAACTCCTGTAACTGCTATATCCAATTCCCTCACTCTCATGCTCAGGTATTCTGAAGATATACATATGAAGGAGACATAAAGGTATATGATCTGTTTGGTAATGCAAATGATGACTTTTCAAAAGGTTTTTGCATATCTGCCTAGCAAATATGCAGAAACTTCCTAAGAACACTGAAAATTATATGTATTGTTAAAAACCACATGCTGTAAGGATATTAGAATAATTCTCAAGAGTCTCAGTGATATTTCAAATGCATCTATTTTGAGCTGAGCTTATATATGCAAAATCACATAACTAATCTGATGACGTTTCCAGCCTCCCACAAGGACTGACACTTATCTGTTAATTATTTGACCTTCACGGGCTTCTCATCAGGTATGCATGGGCGCATTTGTAAGGCCTCCGAAAACTCCCTCAATGAGACCCTTAGAAAGGGCTTGGGGCTGTTAATGTACTCTGAGTGAGATGCAAGGCATAAATATCAACAAGATATTGTGAAGAGGTCAAAACAACAAAAAGCTTTATTGGAAACTTCAGAAAATCACACAGCTTTGGCAAAAGTTTGAAACACATAAAACATTTCTCAGAGCATTAACTTTGCCTATTCAAATTAGAAGACTCCAAGGCTGTCCAATTTCAAGTTAGACAAAACTCCAAGAAGAGGGAATTAGAAGAAAGAGAAAAAGACAGGAAAGATACAGAAAAGAACAAGTCTGGTTCCAGCAGTGTTCAGCTGGTAGAAATTCCAAGAAGAGGTAGGGTTAAGACGTGCTCACCGCATGTCCTGTGTTAAATACTTTTTGGCTTTCCTGGGCCCTTCCCAGGTAGGACTTCCAGCCATAAGGCCACTCTGGGGCTAGACTAGGATTCCAGAGGTGTAGAGAACTGCCTCCAGTGTCCAAAGGTCTGGTGGCCATGGCAGGGCTGGGATACACCAAAGGCAAGGCCCGACTTTCCCGTTTTCCCCACACACCCCCCCAAAATGTTTTGAGACAGCAATCCTTCCAGTCCCTCACAGCATTCAGATATATTGGTACTTTTACTATCCTGGTATTTCTCTTACTCATTTCAGCTTACACTCCACAGAAATTGTTCACCTTGTAACTTAGTCAATGTTCTCATACCAAGAGAGTAAAGATTCAAAACTAATTGCTCAAATGAATTATTTATCAGAAATAAATTGAACACGGAAGGCAAGAAGCAATTTCCTATGTGACATAGACAAAATTTTATTAGTCAATCCAGTGTGTTCAGTACACACATTGAGTGTAATAAGTACCCAGATTCTTAAGCCATTCCTGTACATTATTTGCAATATATGAACTCTGGGTGTATACACTGTTGTAGCCCTCTCTCTGCCTCAGTCTTTGAGACTCTCAGTAAAAATGCTGACAGGTACACAAAACACTGTGCTCCACACCTTGTGAATCTGGACAAATAAAAAGCAGATGCATAAATTAATGACTCATATGGAGAGCTTTATGGTCTTAGGGATTATATTGACAACAAAATAGGAAGCAGCATCAGGAAACGAACTGAAAGACCAACTTTTACCTTTCTTATTAAAAATGTAGTTAAGGTTGCAATAGTAGAATGTTGTTATTCTTTAGTACATTCCCAGATACCAAAATACTGACCACATCATGATGAAAATAATCAAGTTCATCCACATGTTCAGCATTTCTCTGCCTGCCCAGAAGTCTTGCAGTTCCATGATCTGCACACATTAACTAACCACAGGGCAGGATCTCACTCAATTTTCTGTTATACCACCCTAAAGTTCTCGTAGTAAGACATCAGCAGGAACTGTAACAATCTAGTAAAAACCTGTCACGGAAATGAATCCTACATTTCCAAGAAGAAAGAAAAACAATTTTTTTTCAAGAGAAAAGCCTAGTTTCTCTTAACATTTGTAGGCAGAGAATCCTGACCCATATTGCATTGCAGTGAGATGTTACCTTTAGGAGAGGAAGGGCTAGATGCAGTGCCAAGTAAGAGCTGAGATAGTTGCGGTTTTCCCCTGTATTTCCATTCCTACTTCTCTTTAAACCAAATGTAACTATCAGTCCATATTAGATATGCAATAGTAAATAATGAAGCATTTGACTAGCACAATATAAAGACAGGAAATACTGAGATTTGGGATAGCACTGGGAACACCATTATGCTCCTGGTGGTGTTCTCTGTCCGACAGTATGATGGATATGGGGACCAAGTAAGACTCATCAGAGTGACTAAAGGTTAAATACCAAAATAAAACAAAGTGAATAAAGAAAAAGATACACAGCTCTGCTTAAATATTTGTAGTTATTGTTCTCCATTATTTCAAACCTCTCCCACTGACTTCAGTGTTAAATCCCACTCTGTCTGTAAAAACAACTCTTGTCTTGCTGAAGGATGATTTCCAGAAAAAGATATCGTGTATGACCAGTGTACTCAGAGCAAACCTGTGGAGAAATGACAGCATAGCAAGAGCTTGTCAGCTAGGTTTAGGGGCCACACACCTACCATAAAAGCCTGGAAGACTCCTGAGAAAGCTGTTGTCATCTCTGCCTACAAAAAAATCACTCACTGACTCAGTCTGAGTCTGATGGGGGAGACTTTTTTTCAGTTAGTCATTGATTTCTAATTAGTCAGCACTGCGAAATCATAGCAGTGTCACTCTTTCTAACCCCTGGCGACCTGAGAGGTCCCAAAAATGCATTTTCCCACAGTTGTGAATTCATAGGGTTTGAATCTGGCTGGAATTTATAAACAATGAAAATTAAATGCTCTTTTTTGCTATGGTACAATGATTTTTAATACATGGATACATTTCCCTGTATTTCTTTAGTGATTTATCCCAAATTTTCTTGTTTTCCTGAATTAACAGAAATGGTCATTCTACTCATCCACAAAAACTGATTTTTAGTTTTCATGCACACATCCAAAATAAAACTTCATTTCCACTATAAAACTAGGATGATTTGCTTCAACAGCTGTAGAGAAAAACAGAATTACAACTCGGGAATATTAAAACAGGTGTTTCAGAACTCCCCTGGTTAAAGGTTATCTAAAATAGTGATTAGTTATCTAAAATTATGATTAGTTATTCACAGTTTATGTTAGAACACAATAGGCAAGCAGTAAAAACAAATCCTGTAATGGCAACGGGGAAGTGTTTTTCTCTGACAAAGCCAAACTACACTTCTGACTGGGAAAGAAAGAGATGTTACTGTGGTTGAAATGGAAACAAAAATGAGAAAAATGTTTGACTAGCTCATGATGATTTTCTTCACATGATTTTCAATTCATTTAATATTTTAATTTTCAGGGACCTAAAGAGTATTCACATTGAAGCACTGGTAAATGTGAAGCTGGTTTTATACAAAAATCAATTTACTCATCTTGAAAAATGTCCTGAAAGTGTAGATGAAACACACATTAGCAGAGTCAAAGCTACAGAGAGAAGCACATGTCTCAGAGCCCGGTGATCAAGGATTCCTCTCTTAACAAAGAATAATCTTGCCACACAAATATGAAGTTACTTACATTTTTTTCAGTAATCATGTACCACTGATACAGAAATAGTGCCTATCCAGCAGATCAAACCTCAGCAGTTCACAGAATCTTGGAATGGATGAGGTTGGAAGGAGTCTCTGGAGGTCATCTGGTCCAAACCACCTGCTCTAACAGGGTCACTTGGCACAAGACCATCTCTAGATGGTTTCTAAATATCTCCAAGGGGGAGACTCCAAAACATCTCTGGGTAAGCTGTGCCAGCATTTGATCAACTTCACAACAAAAAAGTGTCAGACAGAGCTTTGATACTTAAGTGCCTTTTATAACTCCATGCAACAAAGCAGACTGGGGTCCATCTGAAGAGAAGCAACTTTGCAGAGAAAGACCTGGGGATTCTTGAAGGAGCTTGAACCAAAACAATTATGTCCTATCTCCTGCAAGGATTCATTTTCACTGCAAACCAACAGAAAAACTAATTGAGGCATATTTCAGTCAGATTTTCTCATTCTCAAATACTTTTGCATTTGGAAACACTTAAATGTGTACTAAATCTGTGGAAATGTTAGTTTAAATTTTTTATTAGTTTTATTTAGTTTTTATGGGCTGTTGACAAGCTTTTGTCCACTCTTACAAAACAGAAGGAAGTATGACTATTCTTGTGCTGAAACTGTAAGGACTGCAGTAGTCAGAGCAGACAGTAGAAAAAACCAACTGGGAATTAGGTGATAAGAAGGAAAAAGCTAAGAATACCAACTTAGGTTATGTTTAGAAAAGTGCAGACATATCTTCCTGTCAAGATTCCTGAAAGTGTATCAGTGTTTGCAGATGTAAGATACAAGGTTTCTCACATTTTTCAGGGACAATAATGATAAGAGGCATAGAATAAAAGGTAATATGTTGTCTTGACTTTTATCTCCATTTATATCTATTTCTTTAAATTTTTTGCTTCAAGTTTTCATCCACCATGAGTGAGAGTTAGCTCTACAGTTAGTTCTACTTGTGAAATTTGCCTTATGTCAGCACTTCTGTTTGAGAACACGTTTCAAAACTGCATCCAGCTGGATTTAGTTGGAGGATTTGACTTCCCTCCCACTGGCATATAGCCACCAATTCAGATATAATGACTATGCAGCTACCCTATTTTCTGTACTGCTATAAGTTGACCTTAAGTAGCAATCCAAACATCCTTGACAGAGGTTACTGTTTAGACACCTTTTTTCAAGGGATCACAGGGCTGGGAAACTTCCTCTGTTTTTGGAAACTCTCAGCATTTTCTAAGTATGCTGCACTCTGTCTCTATATGCACAAGTCTGAACAGTGAGAGGATGACAACCAAATTATGGCAATGTTTCTTGAAGAAGAGGATGTGATCAAAACTTATTTATTTCACTAACTCATGATTGTCTCTGTGTACTGGACTTGGCCTTGACTTGCTGCCAGACACCCATCCAGTTACTATATTCCTCTCCCTGCTCAACAGGATGGAGGGAAGAAAATAAGATAAAAAAAAGTCTTGTGGGTTGAGACAGAGAGATCACTTAATAATTACCATCATGGGAAAAACAGACTCAACTTGGAGAAGATTAATTTATTTTATTACAAATTAAAAACAGCGTAGGATAGTGGAAAGCAAATACAAAACTCAAAATCTTCCCTCTAAGCCCCACTTTTTCCCAGGCTCAAATTCACTCCTTTGTTCCTTTACTCTTCCACACACTATTCAGACTGTCACTGTGGAATGAGGAAGGGGAGTTGTGGTCCCAGCATCTCCTCTCTGCTATTATTTTCTTCTCGTATTTTTCCCTTGCTGCAGTAGGAGGTCCTTCCCACTGGAGACATTCCTTCACATGTTGCTCTAGTGCAGGTTCCCCATGGGTCACAGAACATGAGGGAAAACCTGTTTCTTTGTGGGCTCCTCTCTATGTTCGTGCATGCTCTCCTCATGGGTTGAGACATTTTTCAGGGCATATCTACCTGCTACAGCATGGGGTCCTCCATGGACTGCAGTGTGGAGATTATCTCCTCCAAGGCTGCGGGGTAATCTCTGTTCTGGTGCCTGAAGCACCTCCTCCTTCTCCTTCTCTGACCCTGGAATCTGCACGATTCTTTCTGTCATATTTTTCTCACTCCTCTCTCACAGCTGCTGTGCAGGGATTTTGCCCTTTCTTAAATATTTTCTTGCAGCAGTGCCACCAGCCTCACTGACAGGCTCAGCCGTGTCCTGTGGTGGGTCAGATGGAGTGGGCTGGTGCTGGCTGTGACCAATGGGGGCCCTGGTCTACTCCCACAGGGGGCCACCCCTGCAATGCCCCAGCTAACAAAACCTTGTCACATAAAGCCAAATGCTCTGTGACGGTCACTCTGCTTTTAAAGATAGGTTCACTTTTCATGTCACCTGACTTAAGCCATCCCTTCTCACCCCATTTTCACAAACATGGGAATACATACAGGGTCAAAAATATCCTACTGAAGATTTCTGCACTACAGTGAAGCATATTTAGCACACATAGTAATTTTATTAATACCTTTATGAAATTCTTTTAGATGGTTACATATCATTTCAGGAACTAGTCCAGCATCTTTTCATGAACTGCTTGTATCATCCGTATTTTTGAAGTGTTCTCAGTTTCAGCAATGAAAAATTATATACTTGACATGAGAAGCTTGGCTGACAGAGGAGAATCAAAACCCATGCCTGTCACAATGTGAGAATTCTGCCTGTTTATCATACACAGTTTGGATAAGAAAGCAGGTGATGGAAGATTGGCAAGAGACATTAAGCTATGAAATAAATAAAAAAACTTGAATTTGAAAGACTCAGAACCAGAGGGAAGAGTTTATTTTTTCTTTTACATATTAACTGTGTGACTCTAAGAGCAGCAGGGTGAATGTTATTCTTGAAACAGAAGTCATGATGATTCCAGCTGCAGGGAAGGCTTTGATCTAGTTCACACCTTAGTGGATATGAGGTATTTTAACTGTAAGTTACAAACTTGCCAGAGCCCCAGCTCTGTTAGTTCCAGTGGCTACAAAGCTAGCTGTTTTTCTCTGTGAAGCAGATTCTGTGATTCTAAGTTTCACATTCTTCTTTATTCCAGAAAGCAGATCCTTTATGAGCAAAGGCTACCTAAATTTAAAGTAATGAGAAATATATTTCAACCAAGAATGACAGAAAATGTTCCAAAGAATATCAGTCCTGTGGCAACAGGCTAGCAAAAGAAAGGAGCTTCTGTTGGTGTCCCATTGTGGAAGGATTGTGCAAGCCCAGAATCGGGGATCACACAGGCAGAAAAGCTCATCTCTGCCTAGCAATTTTTTATGAAACTGGGCTTCTTTGGATCTGAGTCTCACAGCACCACTTGCAAATGTGATACAAACGAAACCCGTGAAATGTACCGTGTTCTGTGGAAAAAACACTACTGCTGTGCCCACTTGGTGACACAGGGAGAGACACGCATGCGCTCACGTCCAGGTGTGCAGCGTAGGACACCACCGAACTGCCCCGGGACAGGGAGCACAGACCCCAATGGCATCACGTGCTCCCAGAGACGGGTAGTCATGAGGACAAAGGGAACAAGTTTTCACTTTTCACGCCTCAGTTAATCTCAAAGACTTTTTCATCTCTGGGACAGTGGCAGCTTCTGTAACAACGGTGTGTTTTAGTCTGACCTTTCCCCACACCCATAAATACAGTGTTTAAATAAGGAGCTGGTACTGTCTCTGACGGAAAATTGCAAGGAGGACATCTGTGTCCCCAGTTCATACTACTACGTCACAAAGCACTCCTAGGATGTAATGTAATTTTTCTTTTCGGTATGTTTTATAGTCTTTTAAAATGGTTTGCATTGCAATATCAGCATCAGTAATCTGTTAGGTAGGACAATCCATGAGATAAAACGAAACAGAAGCATTGTTACAAAATAAGTGCTGTCTGTCATTTTGCCATTGCTAAAATACAGTTTTCCAGAGACACCACCAGCTTGGCTGACAGGGTCAGCTGTGTCCTGAAGTGGGTCATTTTAGAAGACATCTGTTCTTGGTCAAATCCACCAAGTGGCAGTCCCTGGCCATTCCTTGAACATGCGTTTTCCCCACCTGCTACCATAGCTTTGCCACCAACACTTTACAAGAATGGAAATAGAAGATGGGTACGTCAAGCTTAATTTCTTTTTTTACTTTTCTTTTTTCTAAAAACTTCCTGAATGCATTTCTGCATTCAGGATTGTGAAAACTGAAAATGAATGAGATGCTTTAGGTACTTAAAAAATCCAGCATGTAGACCTCAGTACTTTTTAAAGTCAAATGATAAAAGTAAGATGATAAAATCCCAATTATTTTTCTTGTCTTGCTATGAATAAAAAAAGATTTCACATAATGGCCTCACTCAAAATGTAAGATTTAGTCAAGCAGTTTTGTTTTGAAGTCTTCATTTAAAATAATTTCTGAAGCTTTTCTTTGTTTAGTGTCAGTTGATCTTTACACAAAACTTAGGAAGAAACTTTCCATGAAAAATAAACTAGTCAGAGAAATGACAGGCACCTGCTTATACAGTTTGTCAGCATTTATGTTGGAAGTGAGTAGATAGAAGCAGTAAATCTCACCCGTTAAAATCATAGTTACAGAACTAAATCATGTTCCTAATTGGTGCAACTAGATCCTGAAAATATGTTTTTACAGGTTTTCCTTTCTATTTCTAATGCTGGATATCCGCTAAAATATGTTATGCTGAAAAATCAGTGTCCTCAGTTTTCAGCTGAAAATTCCAATTATAGACAAGCTAGTATTACCACTGAAATAGAAGCTGATATAAAACATCTGTATTTACCTTTGTTTAGATTTTCGTCATCATCATCACAATGTAATTTCTCTAAATCTAATGCAAAAGGAAAGCCTTTTGCATTTTCTGCACTCACAGTGAGTAAAATGTTTTCGCAAATACAGCACAGTCAGTTATAGCACCGCTTTTCCTTTGGGGCTCTATTCTCACATTCCTGTTCTTCTCATTTTACACATATGACATAACCTCATAAAGATTTTTACAGTTTCCTGATGTGTTTTTTCATCATCTAAGACAGTCTTTACGATCCATATTTAGTGGTTGAAACAATCCATATTTTGCTTTCTGGTGAAGTTACCATGTCATGTTACAGGGAAATCAAGGCAGAGGATGGCTGTTGGGAGGTCCTCTGCTCAGGAGAACTAGAAAGGGGAACAGGAACAAGTGATGGCAGGAGCTGATGAAATGGTAGCTGATGCTGTTAGGAGACACAAAGAGCAGAAAGGAAGGATGATGGACATAACCTGGAGCAAATAAATATACTGGATAAATACAATAAATAACCTGGATAAATATGGAGATTTTAGTTCAAGTACTGTAATGTGAAAGGTTTTCACATTACTCGGTTCAGACCTTTGTGAGAAAAAGAAGGTTTTCTTTATTTTTGCTGCTGCTTATGCAATAGGAAGACATCACCTCCTCTTTGCTTATCTCAGTACCTAAGGGGCTTGCTGGGCCAGAAGCACTGAACTATTTCTGTCCTGTGTCTCTCGAGTGCTGTGATGTGAATGTTTCTGTAAGATAACATAAGTCACCTGCAGCTATCAGAGGTAATACACTGCAGAGAGCAAGCAGCCAAGACAAGACAGCAGCACCCAGTTGGCACAAATCCCACCCACACCCTTGCTCAGTGCTAATGCAACCATGGCATTTGTGTCACACCACTCCTAAAGCCCCTGGATTACTACAGATTCAGGGAGCACTTAACTTTTAGGTAATTCACAAGTGGAGACCATGCCAAGAGATATTAAGGATATACGTACACAACAAATTAAGCATGGTCAAAACAGATGCCAGTACTAAAAAAAAAAATAGTTATCAGCCTCTTAGAAATTGTTCCTCATCTGCTCTAACTCTTGGCTATTCCCAGGTATTGTCTGAGAAACCTGTGAGGGCTTCACAAAAATAGGTCTTTGCTTCAATGCAGGACTCCAGTAATTTAGCTGGAATTCTGCATGACAATAAAGTACTAGAACTGCAGGTGCAATTGAGACTGTTGGCAAAAAGCTGAGAGTAAGAACAAAATGACAGTGAGAGATGAAAAGAGATGATAGAGAGCATTTCCCTATTGCCAATGAGGAAATTTTTTTTTAAAAAAGGCCCCACTAAAGGTATCTGTGAAAAAATGGTTCCAGCAGGATTTTTGGTGTGGCCAAAATTCCAATCAACATCTGTAACTTTGGTAATTCTTTTTTTAAGGAAACAGCAAGTCCAAAACCACATACAGGCTTTTAACTTGATCATGGGAAAATACTTAGTGGGATTTTAAAGTCTTTTATTGTTCTGCAATATGTATGCACTGTTGCAGAGAACTTGTCATGAACTTTAATATATTAGGACCCAGAGGTTAAATTTTCTTAATGTACTGTTTTCCAATCATCTCTTCATCTCTTCAATTAATTAACTAATCTATCAGATGAAATAAGATGGGCTGGAGAAATAACAAATCTACTTTCAAGAGTAGTTAGTGCAAAATTTCAGCTTTTGCTGAAGAAAAAATGCTTACAATGTTAAACAAACTATGATGGTGATAAATCATTTACAATAATGATTAAAAAAAAAACCTCAGCATGCAGGTACACCTTAGGAAAGAAAAAGATTTTTCAAAGAGTTCAATTCAAATTACATTTTGAGCCTACAATTCAAATTACATTTTGAGCCTAAACTTTGAGCTACATTTTGAAGTGAACATTAATTAGGGCTGATCAGAAGCTGATGGAATTAACTTCTTACATTTCAACAGATTAGATTTAGTAAAAAACCAAAATCTCTTTTCACAGTTAAAACTGGCTCGAGAAAAAGAAATATAAATATTCAATAATAAAGATCAACTCTGGGGTTACCTGTGGATCTAGAAATTATTTTTTTTTAAGGTATAAAATCAAGTTTTTATTTGTAACAAAGAGATAACTTGCATATAACAATATAGCTTCTATTATGCTGCTTCCAGCTCAAAGTGACTCCTGAGAACTTAAAGGAAAAATGTACATATTTGTTGCAGACCAGATCCTGTAGAAGGCAGTAACTCAAAAAGAGCCATAAAGGTAAATAAAAACCTAAAAAGACTGGAAAAAAAGTCTTGCAAAGAAAATTACACAAGGCCTAAAAAAGGTCTAAAACAGGAGGGCACTAAGGAGGTGCTTAACTTTCTCCATGGACTGGCAAAGGTATTTCAGCACCTGTAGCCTGCTGGCCGTCCACTGCTAAAAATGAATTAAATTTAGATTAAATCATATATTGTGTAGAAACCTCAGTTTCTTAAAAATGCAACTGAAAAAACTTAAGGCACCATTGCAACACTGGCAATACAAACAATTCACACACACTCCACCCCTACTGCCTTCACTACAGCTGCAAATAAAATTCCTAACAATGATTTTGCCCTCTAGCATTGTTCAGTTCATGTTTTGCCTATTACCTTTCCCAATTACTATTCCTATATTCAATTCCAAAGAGTTCCCTATTGTGCAACACAAAGAACTGTAGTGGGATGACCTTGGAAAGAGCTCATCAAGCTGCTCTGTCACTTCCCTTCCATCAAAAGGATGGGGGGAAAATAAGACCCCAAAACTCATGGGTCAAGAAAGGGACAGGGAGGTCACTCAGTAATTATCATCATGGGCAAAAGAGACTCAGCTTGGAGAAATTAATTTAGTTGATTGCCAATCAAACAAAACAGGATGAGAAACAAAAATAATTGTAAATCTTCCGTCCTCCTCTTGCTTTGTCCCAGGTTCAACTTCATTCCCAATTCTTCTACCTTCTCCATATGAGAAGCGCAAGGGGACAGAGAATGGGGACTGCGGTCAGTTTGTAACACCTCGTGTCTTCTCTTCTTCCTCCTCCCACTCTTCCCCTCATTTCATGGAAAACAATCCTATGAATTGCTCCAGCATGGGTACCTTCCACAGAGTGCAGTCCTTCAGCAACAGCTGCTCCCCTTCAGCAGAGGGAGCATGGACTCCCCCTCTCCACTGGTCAACAGGTCCTGCCAGGAGCCTTCTCTAATGCATGCTCTCACAAGCTGCAGTTTCTTTTAGGACAGATCTATATGCACTGGTGAGAGACCTTCCAGAGAGACTGCAGAGGTGCAGCTACCTCACCATGGTCTTCACCATGGTCTGCAGGGGAGTCTCTGCACTGGTGCGTGATGCGTGTTCTCCTTCTGTGGAGTTGTTTTTTTCACGTTTTCTAACTCCTCTCTTCCAGAATTTTTCATCCTTTCTTAAATAAATTATCACATACAAGGTTCTTCCAGCATCGCTGACGGACTCAGCCCTGGCCAGCAGCGGGTCCGTCTTGGAGCCTCTGGTGTCTTCTCGCAGGAGCCACCCCTGCAGCACCACCCACCATGCGCAATTCAGGCACATCAGTGCTTGCTGCACACCCAGGGGCAAGGTAAGGAAATCAAGGTAAATCAAGGTAAGGAAAGCTTTAAAATATGCAGCTTGTCTGGGGACCATTAGTAAATTTACATATGAATTTAGAAAAAGGAGTCTTTTAGGAGCCCAAAAGTGGGGCTCTAAACCTTCTTTTCCTCAAGTGTAATGCAAAGCATTTAATGCAGCTTGTTTTAAACAGAACATCATACATTTATACTAGTCTGTTCAGTTTGTCTGTGACGTGGGGTTGAACTTGGTGACTCAGAAGTTGCTGTGAAATTTCTGTGCTTTTATATCTGCTGATGGCAATAGGCTAATGATAAAATCTGAGTTAAAAGCATTATCAGCAGTGTGCCTTCATTAGAAAACAAAAGGAGTGGATTTCATTCATATTCATCTTTCTAAAGAAGAAAGCTCTGCTTTGCACATCTAAAACAACATTTTAAAAGTAAATTAAATATCTACCTACTGAAGACAAGATATTTTTAGAGATTTCTTCTTAATAGGCATTTTAATTAAATTTCAGCACCCACGTCATATCAGTGCTCACAAGGGAGACTGATGTACAAAAGAAAGAGATTGCTGTCCATCATCCAGTCATCTTCACTGTTCAAAGACGTGTGGAAACTTAAATGGTTCTTAACAAAAAGAATATGAAATTTCCAAGTATACACTTGTATGTAGTACTGGAGAGGAAGAAATTTCTTCCATGATGTATTTGAGGTGTCAGGATGCTGTTTATTCTTTTTTCACTAATCCATCATATTAAGAAAGATGTTGCTGAAATTTATTTATAATTATAAATTTTTCTTTTGGATTATGAGCCATGTTCACATTTCTCTTTCTCTAAGGATGATCGCATTCATCAGAAGAGTTTATGGTGTGGCCCTCTCCCATGACTGTGGCCCCTCCTACCATTATTTTCAACACAAAAAATGTCTTGCTTTTCCTCAGAATAAAAATATACTGCATACATTTAAGTAATTTGTATGCTAAGAGAAATACCACGATCCAAAGGATCTTCTCTGATAAAATATTTGATCTTACTACTTTTGATAGAAAATAATTTTGCTGAAACTGGGAGTGGGAATAATTATAAGACTTTGGAATAAAAAAGGTTTCAAACAGAAATGCTCATTAAAAAAAAGAAAAAGAAAAGAAATGAAAAGGAATATGATGCACTGACCATTAAATATCATAGCATCATAGAATCCTTTAGGTTGGAAAAAACCCTTTAAAAACAAGTCCAACCGTTAAACCAACACTTTCAAGTGACTGTTCATTCAACAAAATCTTTGATTTTGTTTTTCTGTCTTCTTTTATTTCTAAAAAAGATATTTGGTGCTTTTTTTGCTTCATCAAATCCATATTTAGAAAGTCCTGACATGATGAAGTCGGCCTTAAGTATTAAACTCCTGATCTATAGCTTTTCATAGCAGAAAACTTACAATTCTTGAGGCAGTCAAGAGAAGGAAGAAATTCTGTCTTATTGTAATTCATATTTATATTGTCTTGATTATATTCTAAAAAAAAAAAAATTGGATTAAAAAAGTAGTGTAGATAACTGTGGTGTTAATTATATGGTTATACACTTAGCCAAGGAAAAATAATGTAGCCTTCAGTTCACAGTACATGAGAATGTAACAAACTGTTCCTTTAAAAAAGTCCATCTCAGGCTTTTTATTCATTGGTCAGAAAAATCTGTAAAGTGTTGCTTAATACAACAAATCTGTACCTTGTGCTATCCTGTGTTTGAGGTATAGTTTATGTAGGCTGAATCAAAAAATTACAATTAAAACTTTTATCTGTCTTGCAGAATATGTATTCCCACTTTATAAACTCATTTTTTTTGCACAAAAGCTCACAAGGCTCATAAATTAGCCCCTTTGAAACTGAGTATATGGAGTTAAGAGACATTCAAGTTTAGAGTGTATTTAAGAGAGCCTGTAGCAAAAAACACAGACAAAAGACTGCAAAATAGACACAAGGCAGTCACTAAGCTCACATGCAATCTGGGAATTGGGACTATTTTCAGTCGCTCATATTCTTGCTCTTGTTTGCTGGCACAGCCACAGTGCAAAGCCGTGGGCACAGAGTCCCAGGCCCAGTGCCAGTTTGGAGACAAATGGTACCCCAGGCTTGCACAACACTTGTGGATGCTACAGTTCCAGATAAGAAATAATGAAGTAGAAGTCTGATAGAATGCTGATGTTTACCATGCAGGGGTCTGTCTTTGAAGTAACACAATCATGTTGGCAGTAGAGAGAAGTAAGTCCTAGCAGGGCATTGTTAACCTCTTCCTAAAGCCGACATTTGAAATAGGCCAGGTGAATCACTTCTAAGGAGTGCCCATTTTGATTGGGAAGTTGATGAGAGAATTGGTTCATGTGTAGATCCCTGCAGCTAAAATGGGAGAAATAGATCACAGTTTTGACACACTATTGTATATCATACTCACAGTATGATATGGGAATTATAAGTATTTCTCTGAAGCCTAACAATCCAAGTTGGCATGTAATGTATAATATACCTATGAAATACTATCTGAAGACATCTCTATATCAACAGCATATCTGATACATAGAAGACTCTACCTCCCCAGTTTAAATTGAAAAATAAATTTAAGGGATTCACTATTTATCCAAAATTAAGGGAGAGGCAAACAACTTAGGTTATCTAACCAATGAAGTAGATTAACATATTCCATAAATTAAAAGGAGAAGATAAACCATAATGAGACCAGCCAACTAGAATAAACTTGATTTTCCTTACTGTTTTGTAAATTATGGAAATCAAGGAAAGACCAGAGAATCACTGAAAAATTGCAGCTCTCTCCAAGATGTATCAATCATTGTCATTTCTCACATATGAGCATAACACTGCCTCCCTTTTGGGCTGCAAATTAAGAAAATGAATATAGAAACATGAATTTTGAATAAATTAAACTAGTGTGACGAGTAACCCTATTTCTCCAGCTAAGAAAAGCAGTCTTCACAAAATGCTCTTCATTACTCTTATCAGTCCAATTCTTCTTGCTTTTCGGAAGGCAACAGAAGGTCAGTTTCATGGCTTTGAAAGATTCACTAGTAATGGCCCAGAACCAAACTAATCGTCACATCATTAGCAGTCATTCAGCAGACAATGAGCAGGTGGAAGATGATTTTATAGTTCAGACTCAGATCCTATAAAAGGATCCTTAATTTCCCCTCAAATGCCTGAAAATGGCCCATAGAAATGTTTGAAAAGAGATTAGGGAGGATAGATACTTGCAACATACTGCCTTACTCATCCATGTTGGGACTTTTGTAAAGGCACTCCAAGAGCTGGAGAAAGAGGAAGACAGCCAACAAGTTTAGACCTAGAGTCAAAACAGGGGCTCAGCAATATGGTGTACAGTTCTAGAATAAGACTCAACATCTACAGAAAATTGTTATTTATCTAACTCTACTGTCCATCTGTGACTGAATCAACTTTAATAAATACTGGTTTGCATAGAAATATTCTCAAGCATATTTAATTTACTCCTGTGGACAAAACCGTTGACTGCATCTGAGTGAGTCCCTTCATTCTCTGTACTTCATTTCTTTTTGCATGTCAATGCCTTACTCAGAAACAGCAGAGATGTTGCCTCATATGCATGACTTTACATAAAGGCAAACCTGGACACACCCATGATAAATAAAGTGATCACTGAAATAAATTTGTAAATTATTTC
>WAAG01038553.1:60215-77555 GCA_013390105.1 Tichodroma muraria | reverse complement strand
ATTTGGGGATTTAGATTAGCTACACAAGGTGAAGCTGCCTTTGTCTCTGTTGGACCCAATCCCAGCTCTGGGACATGGAAAATATCTTAACTTCTAAGTTCATAGAAAAATTCTCTCCCAAGCGTCAGTGGAAAATATGCAGCATGGGCAACCCCTTCTGCACAGGCAGCAGGGACTAGAGCAATGCTGACCTTGTGTGTCAGTGGGCAGGAATGTCAGTCCAGCATAAAACCCCTCTCCTCCATCAGAGACATGCTGGGGAAAAGCACCAGACACATCATACCACCAGGTCTACAGAAGTTTGTGAGACCAAAATTTCCTTTAGGTGATGTTGCTTTCTCAGTTTCCAGAGGAGAGATTCTTTCCCCCCAGAATTCACTGACACTGCTGTACAGCACAATGAGGAGAGGTAAGCAACAGCTTGAATTTCTTCTCTCTGCTTGTGCAACCAAACCACCATTCACAAGAGGGACTTTTCAAATCATGCACATGTATTACAAAAGGAATTATGCTGTCAGTGGCATCACCTTTGATAACAAAGGACAATACAGTAATAATATAGTATTTTCTTGTGCAGGTTGCACAAAAAGGACACTTGCAAATAAGTTTTTGTGGTTATTTTTTGTGGCAACGTACTGCTCTTCTATCATGTTGCCCTGACATCAACACAGGGTTTAGTGACAGCAACCTGAAACATTCTCACCAGCTTAGCATGGCTAAGAAAGGGCAAGCAAAGATTGCAAAAAATACCCATGTCTTTTATTCTCAGGCATGTTGGTAACTGGCACCATCTCACTTCTGAATTCACCTCACCCAGCTGCTCTTCTTGGACTATTTTTGTGCTGAGCACAGGACCTATCTGCTCATGGGGAAACAGAAACCTCCCCATCTCACCACAATACCATCATTCCCTATCTATCCCTGTGCTAAACAAATGGGAGTGCATTTGGTAACCATCCACAGGGATTTTCCTGCAGGAGAGATTGTCTGAAGAAGGCTGCAGTTCCCCAGCAGGGCCTGGTGTGAGATGCTATCACTCAGCATAACCCCAGCCACCAGTGGCAGGAGGAGGCCAGCCGGGATAATCTAAAGGGTGTTCTGAAAGATCTGCTGCCTTTGTTACACTGATCCACCATTACTCCGCTCTGGGAAAGGTGTTTTTATCTGGAGTATTGAGACTAGTTTTTCTGCTTGGTTTAATGACAGCATCCTGAAACATTCTCACCAGCTTACCATGGGCTGAGAAAGGGCAAGCAAAGATTGTTGATGGTGCTTAAATTCATTTAGAGGATGAGAAGAATATCAGACATCCTGTTAAAAATTAATCTCAAGGTCTTTGGCAGCATACTGAGCACCATTTCAGTGTTTTGCCCATTGAGAGACCTGTCTCTCACAGGCACACCCCATTGTTATCATTTTTCTTAAGCTAACAAATATGAACCTGGATAGAGGGAAAAAAATATTTTTGAAAGTGCATCCTTCTCTGTCCAGATGTTTGTCTTCCTTTAGTCAAATGCAGCCTTATTTCTCTCTCTATATAGCTTTTTTCTTTTTCTTTCATATAGTTTCAACTATTTTTTTTCTCAGAAAACCATTTAAATTACTTCTTAAGGATTTGTATGTATTTAATATCTTATTCAACTTGAAAGTTTATGTCAAATTAATATATTTCAGGTCAAATCCTTATGATGTGGGACTCTTAAAAGTGAGCACATAGAATTAAAGACTGCTAAAAATGATAATGAAAAATCGTGATAGCCTCCCCCCTTTGTTATTCACGATTTCACACTGATTTTTCTTTCAGTTCTTTCACTCCAGCTAAATATGTCTTCAATGGGGTACCCCTGTGGATTTAAAAGTTACCAGTGTGTGTAAGCAAAGTAGACTTATCTCATTCTTATCAACAACAAATTTCTAGAGAGCTGCCAATGTGTCAGAACTCTTGCTGAGTCCCCAAAGTTTATCATATCTCCTTATAACTGTTTATGTAAATTCCCACAAACTCACATGCACTGAAAACCCAACAGAAATCTTCTGATTCTACTGCATTTTTCCTCTTCCTCAGAACCTTTGACAGCAAGTCAGATTCTGCCTTTTGAAAGGAACAGTTATTTTTATTCCTGTTGCAAAAGGTTTTCCAAACTCCACATGCATTGTTATGTCTCTCAAATGCATTACATCACACGACTCTCCTGAAAGGTGTCCAAACTCTGCATTAAAATGCTTGTGGGAAAAGTTGAAAAAATAAATGGTTTATGTTAAATGGTATTTTGAAAAGGGAATTAAATGTATTGCACTGATATGGAAAGGTAGTGTAGTAATGAATGCTTTGGGTTTGAGTTAAGTGTTATGCTCTCCCTCATTAAACTCCATTCTGAAGTTATGCAGACTTACGTGTATCTTCCCCCTCTTTCCTCCTTTTCCACTGAGTATAACAGAAGAGTGAAGTATGAAATCGCTGAACATCATGCCATGAAAAATGTAACCAAAGCAGATGGGTTTACTCTAAATTAGGAGAGAATCTGATCTGCCCGTATTTCAAATACCAACTTGGAAAACTCTGGCAAACCCAGCCAGCAGGCCCAGCCTGTTGCTCACAGCTTGGTGTGACCAGCAGTATGTGCCTCAGAAAGCCATTGCTGCTCCAGCTCAGGCTGAGGGCAACAACAGTGCTTAATGTTTCTCGCAGCACATTCTTGCTGAGTGTGGTGGAATTTGGCCAGAAGCTTTTGGAGACTGTTGATATTAAAGGTCTTTCTAATGAGACTTCTGTTGTAAAAGGTTTTATCCACACTGTGCTGTTATGGTGTTCCCATAGCTCCCACAAGGCCAAATATTCTGACTGGTGTGGCCGTGGGATACTCTGAGGACACCATGGGACATGGCCTTGCTTGAAGGAAGGAAATTTAGGACCATTGTAACATTCTCCGAGGTCTCTTAATATGATTTTCTGGACAACTCCAAATCTGGAAAGCTACCTGCCTGAAGCCTCCAAAGTCTTTAAAAACATATCCCACAAAACCCTGTGTAGTTCTCTCAGCGCTGCGCAGTTCCCTGCATTCCAAAGGTTTGGAGATGTACCCAACTTTTCCCCGGAATCAGCCAAATCCAGAAGAGCACAGAATGACTGCACATCTCATCTCAACCAAACAAATGACAAAAGTACTCTGCTGGCCTTCCTTGGGCTAGCTCCAACGTCAGGTTCCCAGAGGTCTCATCCTGGACTGGGATAATGATATGAGCATTGCAAGCACCTGCTGAGCAGGGATGGTGGCTGAGGGGAGGCTTATGAGCCCCAAAGAGGATTTTGGTTCACTATTTATAGTTTAGTGTTCTCTTTAAGGGACGGATTGTCTGGCTTTGAGAAAGAAAGCAATGTGGCATTTTACGAGGGGTTCTATGCTGGCAGTGTGATTCACACGTTTAGGAGATCTCTCAGGGGATTCTCTCTTTGCTCTGTCCATTTTTGGGTTTTGACAAGCTTTTGGCAGCATGCAGGCAGCTCATTGCTCAGGCAGGGAAATTCTGACAAAGCTGGCTTGTTGAGAAGGTTGTTTTCCTCAGAAGGTGCCTATGTTCCAGCAGATGGTTGGATGAGCAGCATAGGTGAGATGCATAACAAAAGGGTCAAGAGAAATGACATCCCACACTTATCTACCCTGCTCTTGGTTTTCTGGGAATTCAAACTAAACAGGGATCATAAAATGGGAGGTACCATTTAAAGCTTGTACTATTACAGGTTCATAAACATGTTTTATTAGCTGCTTCTACTAATTTCTTTACTTATTTGCTGATAAATATTAATAAAAATTTTGGAAGCTGCAAAACTACACTCACAAAGTCCAAACCCACAGTAATAATTTCAGAATACTTTCTATAGCCTATTTCATCTTAAACAGTGGCTTAAAAAGAATATTTTTTTATCCTAGAATAGTTGTCCCTCACTGCCTTCTAGATGTCCTTGCATCTTTGCCATGACAATAGAAGGGAATGTTGACAATTATCTTGCAATCGGTGCCTAAAACTTAAACAGCTGAAGATACACTCTTATTTTCATTCTTAATTTAAGTGCCATTAGTTTGAAGAAGGAAATCTAAACTCTTACAAACACTGCTTGTTGTAAACCATTCCCCCAATTTGGCCTCCAGACAGTTACCCTGCCTGGCTTCCATTGCATCTCTGGATGCTTTAGTTCTCCCCAAAACACCATTTATAGGAGCTTCTTCTCTTGTTCCTCTCGTCATTACAAGCCCTTCCTTGCCTCATTCCTTCTTCTGGGGTAGTTCAAGTTTGTCTGTACCTCTAAGGCTCTAGCAAATACTGCCCACAAAGATGTGTTTTATTGTCTTTGTTTAGTGCTCCCTTGAGAATCTTTAGCTTGGTGCTGCACTGTACTGCATGGATTGGATCCTCCTTTAAATACCACTGTGTGCTGCTCACAAAAACATCAGGCTGAGGATGAGGACACCTGCATTGCAGTCTCAGCAGCCTCCTCCCCTTCCTGGGCCATGATGACCTGATTGTCCTCAAGAGAATGACAAAGAGACTGAATTTTATAAAATATCAGAATAATGTTGTGAAGGCCCAAATAAACAAATTTTCATACTGTGTGGTTGTGCCTGTCAACAATGAGCAATACACCAAATACAGTGGAAGTTATGTGAAGATGCTGGAGATTTCAGTCTTCCCACATCTTTAGGAATTCAGAGGCAACTATCACAGCAGGCATTTGGTCATATTGGAAAAGACTGAGCACTTTTTGTAGAAACTGAAAGGATTTACTTAGTTTTGTTCTATTTTTGTGTTTAAGGTAATTTACCATTCCAGAGCGGTTTCCCAACATAGCAGCAGAGAGCTCATGTGGCACCTGGGAAGGTCAAAAAGATGGACGTTTTAAAGAAACCAGACAACAGTTTCCTTTCGTTTTGCAAATACTTTTGCAATTTGCCAAACAACAAAGCAAGACCTTTCATATGTTCTGTTCCTTAATTGAATGATAGAGCAGAGCCTCAGCTGGTGTGATTCTGTATCCTTCCCTTGCAATCAATTTAGTGCCATGGGAAATTCACTTCCAAAACCCATTTTCATGGTGAACACAGAAACTTTTCATGTAGTTCCTCTCAAGGCTTTTTCCACTGCTGCTGCTGTCATCCCAGTGCTAGAGATCCTTCTGCCCAAGAGCCTTTGAGAGCCCTGCCAGGGATTTCAGGGAAACTTTGCTGCCCATGTACCATCAAAAAATTTCTACCAGGCCAGGATCAGACCAGTCTTGGATTTGACAACCCACTTGACAGGCATGTAGAGGATAATTGTTTTTCTACTGGCTTATAGTGGCTTCATGATAACCCAACTGAGACAAGTATATATATTTTTTAAGAGACATAACTTGCTTTTAAAGGAAGTTAAGACGGTTACCTGGGACAACATTTTGCAAATTTTTCAATGATTATCTTGTTCATGAATGCACACATTTCCTTTAAGAGGATATATGCCTAAACCACAGTGCATGGACATGAGTCAATAAAGGAAGCAATTCTTGTAAGCTTGTGTGCATCTACACAGTTTCTTAAAAACAGACCATGGCAGCAGAATTGCATGGCAAGTTACTGTCATCTGAAAACATGAGCTGCTGTAAAATGCTGGTCTGTAATATTGGATCAGTGAGGATAGTGGTAAACAAAGCCTAAATGAACTGTGTCAGGACTTGAATTTATAGATTCATAGAATCATTTAGGCTGGAAAAGACCTCCAAGGTCATAGAGTGCAACCATTAACACACAACTGGCAGGTACCCAATCCTAAATCATGTCCCTAAGCACCACATCCACGCATTTTGTGAACATTTCCAGGCATGGTGATTCTACCACATCCCTGGGCATCCTCTTCCAATGCTTGACCACCCTTTCAGTGAAGAAATCTTTCCTACTGCCCAATCTAAACCTTCATGTATCCATACAAATGTCACCCAGTTTGCAATTTTCGGTAAAAATAAAAATAGAATCAGTTACCCTTATTTTCATGATCTCAAGTTTCAAACTAAAGTCAAAGGTTTGTTTGGCTTTTTGCTGTTTGAACACCTGTGTAAAAGTAAGAAAGGGAAGGAGGGAGGGGAGGGAGGAGGGTGAGAAAAACCTCACAATTTTTTTTTCTCTCCTGTATTTTTACAACACTGTATTTTTTCTGCAGGTCTTCGGGCAGCTTGAGTGTCACAAAGTTTTTTTTATACCATCCACTCTGGCAGACAACTTAAGGAAAATGCACATTTTGGCATCAAAATAGAATTCCAGGGTGACTTAAAAAGTTGTGCGATGGCTGATTTTTGTCCTGTGTCAGCACTACGTGATGCACTGGCCTTGCATATATTTTATATCACATATATTTTCATATTTCATATAAACATGAAATGGAGAAATTAAAAAAAAAAATTGGGAAAAATTACTTTAAGTCTGAAATAATGCCCCCAAGGGCATGTTCTGCAGGCTGATGCAGGGCAGAGCAATCTGAGCTACGCCTGGGTACGGTGAGCAGAAAGCAGAGCAGCTGCACTGTGTTTTACCTCTTTGAAACTTTTGACAGGAAACAGCCCTGATGTGGGGCTGGGAACTGTCCCTCAAATGCTGGAAGGCTCTCAGCATTCTCAACAGAGCATTTTGCAGGAGAACCCCCCACAACTCCTCTGGTGCCCAGCTTACAGAGAGCCCATGCTGCTGCAGCCTCTGCAGCTCCAGGTTTCCCTGTGTCACCTTCCCCAGGGCTGCCCAGGGGAGATGGTCACAGCTCCTGCTCAGCCTCCCCACCTCCCAGCCTGGGCTTCCAGCTCAGCCAGCAAAGCAGCTCAGCACTAGGTCAGTCTTCCTCCTGATATACTTTGAGAACTTTTAAAGTAGTGCAGCAGAAGCAGCACAGGAGCCCCTTTGCCACTCACAGCAGCAATATGGTATTAATAACGCCAAGTCACTGCCCACAGACAGAAAAACATCACAGCACACGTCAGGCGAGATGTGAAACTCAGGACAGCAAAGTGAGTTTACAGGCATCCCAAAGGTCAATATAAGGCCTGCTGAAGCTTGATTTTACACAAGCATAAACCTTGCTGCATGCAAACTCATGTATGCAGATACCCACCCCTACATGCAGAGTACATGCGCAAAAAACCTTTTCTAATTTTCTTTTTCTTTTTTTTTTTCTTACTTTTTGATAGGCATGTTGTGGAAAATGTGTGTCTCTGTGGGTCTGGTGACAGGCAAATGTTTATGTGGGTGATAAAAAAAAAAAAAATGGAGAAGGTGTGAGGCATATATTCAGAGAGTCAGAAAGCCACACACAGTCTTCTATTTATAGCACCTTCGTGGTGAAATAGAGAAAACAAACGGCAGCTTCTATCTGCTGCTCCTAACTGAAGCTTGACGAGAGCGACTACAACATTTAGGGTCTCTTTGTAGTCATAACTGACAATAAAAAGTGATGAGTTAGCTGTTTCCTTCACGACCCTCTCGTGCAGGTGAAGGAGTCAACCGCTGTGCGACAGGGCTGGAACGAGCTGACGCTGCCGCGCTGCCTGGAAATGCTCTGTGCACCTCGGGGAGCCCAAGACAGAAAGCAGAAATAGCCAATTTTTTTCTGAGCACCATGGCTAGACTCTGTCTCCCAACCTGACTTCCCAGAGCAGGTGAAGAATTCATGGTCCAGGTGCAGTGGAGTGTGTGGATGTTTTAATTTCTTTCTAGTTGCACCTGTTGGAAAGGGAAAAATACAGATGCAGGATTCTAGTGATGGAGCCGAGGTCTGAGGCCATGGTTCAAACTCACTGATGATTTCTTATGCCAGTAATAGAATGACAGCAGTTCTGCTCTTGCTTTTTTGTTCAATGTATTCTTGGGATTAACTAGATATGTTCTTAATGATATGATCCCATTTCTGCATAGTATAAATGGGCTGGCCTATGTGGAGAGTACAATGGGCCTGGGAGCTTGGTGGTGAGGCATTAAGAATGCATTTTTCAGCTTCTCTGCTTAAATTGGGGTAGTGGCTTTAAATTGAGGTGAGTTTAGTTTAGATACCAGGAAGCAATTCTGTTTTGTGAAAGGGCCTGGCACAAATTGCCCAGAGAAGCTGTGGCTGCCCCTGGATCCCTGGAAATGTCCAAGGCCAGGCTGGATGGGGCTTGGAGAAACCCAGGATAGTGGAAGGTGTCCCAGGCCATGGCAGGGGCCTGGAACTTGATCATCTCTAATGTCCCTTCCAGCCCAGCCCATTCTGTGATTCTCTGATTTATTTTTTCCACTTTCTTTCTTTTCTTGTTGCTTTCCTGAGGCCAGTAGTTCAAATATTCCCCTGCTGGAAGCTGAAATGTTCAGTAGATGAGAAGGGACCTCATCACCCATTTCCTTCCCCATGAAGGCTGCTCTTTGCAGTCCCCAGCTCTGGCCACTGCTCTGACTTTTAGCCTGGTGCAGGACCCTGTCTCTTCCTCAGCTGCCCATGTCATGACACCTCCAAATCACACCACTTGTGTGCAAATCATGGATTGCTCCATTAGGAGGTGGGAACCATCAATTTTCTGTTTGTTTGGATGGAGGAAGTGGGTTTGGCACCTGGAAAATTACAGGGCTGGGAGTAGAATATCAAGTTCCTGCCTTAGGTCCAGACCAGTAATGGCAAAAAAGCTATCTTAAAGCAAAACTCTTTTCCTCCAATTTTTTTCTTTAGTTTTATAAAATGCAAAGAATTCAAGTGGACAGAAATATTTTGTGAGCTGGTATTTGTTGCAGCACACAACTTTCTCAGAAGAAAAAATCATGAATTATTAAAGAGCTGCAAAACACCATTTTCATGTGTTAAAATTAAGTATATTGACATTTTTCTTTAAGAGACAGTTTTGATTTTCAGTTGGAATCAATGTAGTTTTAAAAAAATAACCTCTAAAATATTAATAAAAAATATATATACATGAATTTATTTTGAATGAAGTCAATATTTTATGAATTAATCTTTGAATTCTGTTGACTCACAAAATTTGGCTATTTTCTTCCTGAGTTGATCTGAATTTTTACCAAACTCCACATTTTAAAAGATGAAGTGAACTAAGAAATTAGATATTTGCACAGCCCCACAATAATATTAATCAGTGAGTTTTGCCTACTCCTATCTCATCTAGAATCACTGGTGAAGAAATTAATTTTCACATATTTTTCATTCTTATGTTTCTTTGTTTCATTCATTCAATATTAAAAGTGCTTTGGTTGAACAAACTGGTCATGTGGTGCATTGTCTGTTCCTTGACTGAAGTAGGGCATATCTCTTGGAGATGATCAACATTGAAGACTTCAGATATCACTCTACCTCTATTTTAAGAGACACGTGTTAGGTGAGATCTCCTGTGTCTAATACCATTGCTGAGTTTAGACCAATGTGTTTCATTTTGGGATAATGTCTCAGTGACAGCACTGACTTGACAAACTCTTTACTCAGACTTGGTTCTGGCCTCCTGGTGCAAGTGTGACTTCAAGGAGATTCACTTTGAAGAAATTCTTGCATTTTTGTTGATGAATCTTAGTATTCACTTGAATTTTCATAATTTCTGCTCTGTCAATAAACTACTTTTCTAGGCACTGATGGAGAGAGATCCCGGGGAGGGACAAATGCTGATGAGATGGTTTTCTTCAAATCATAGAATCATTAAAGTTGGAAAAGACCTCTAAGAATATAGAGTCCAGACATTAACCAAGTCTGCCAAGTTCAGCACTAAAACTTGTTTTAGTGCACCACATCTACATGTTTTCTGAATATTTCTGAGGCTGGTGATTCCACCGCTTCCCTGGGCAGCTTGTTCCAATGCTTATTTCAATGTTTGACCACTTTCCAGTGAAGAATTTTTTCTTAATATCCAACCTCAACCTCCCCAGCTTGAGGTCATTTAGTGTTGTCCTATTGCTCATTGCTTGGAAGATGACACCTCTCCCCACCTTTCAAGCAATAACTGAAAGGAATGATTTCGTGGCAAAATTTTAGTTTAATCTTGGCAACTGTTCATTCTGTCTTCATTATGCTGTTTTCCTGTACAAAAAAATTGAGAAAAACCCCCAAACCTCACAATTTTAAAAGTATAGGTCCCACACAAATCCCAGTAGCCAAAATACACTCTGTTATAGAGGAAACCAGCAAGATCTTTGCAAAATAAAAGTGGGACGTTTTGCTCACTCCCCCTTTGCTGATGCTCCTAGACCAAAAGTCAGTGTTAAAGGCTTGGCTTTGTAATCAGCTGCAGGTCGATGGGGACAAGCAAGGTAATCCCTAATCCACATCAAGCCACCACTCTGGGTGTGGCTGGTACACACAAGGACAATGATTTGCACTGTACCTCAGTTGCTCAACCAACTTCTTGGGTAATCTGTCCCACTGCAATGCCAGGAGAAGCCTCGCTCAAGGTCCTGTCTGACATGAGACATTGTCCTTGCCCCAGAGAGCTTCCAGCTGTAGGGACAAAGACAACAAGTAGGGAAACAGTAGGAAAAATATAGCCTAGGGTCATAAACCAAGCCAGTGCTGGAAAACCACATTTCCCTCTCTTATTGTGCCCATGCTGTCATGGAAGTAGATGTGGTGAAAACATATTTAGTCTTGGGATTTTTAGACACATTTTTGTATTTGTTAGTTTAGCATAGTTATGAAGTCTTAGGGCAGGGACCATGTAACTGTTGGTTCTCAGCCGAAAGACAAGCACATCTTGATGTCCTTGATTTTAAACTTGCATTAGGAAGATATGTTAAGGCACAGCTTCAGCTCTGTTACTATCAGAGCAACAATACAAGCAATGCAAGTCCTTCAGTATTTGCTCCTAAAACTCATATAGCAAACTCATGGTGTGGTGAGGGTCAGGGATGAAGGACTGACCTCAGGAAATCCACCCCAGTCCAAAAAAATCCCATTCTTTTCATTATAGTTTATGTCAGGTTAGCTCAGGAAGCTTTGAGTCAGGCAACTCAGTTATTCTGAGGCTAAGGAAAAAGTAGCCAACCCAGCTTTTTAGAAGTCAAGGCCTAACTCTGGACTTAGCTCAAGGACTCACCTTCCCTTGGAACACTTGGTGGATCAGCACTGCCAATTAGTTAAATGTATTACAAATATAATTGTGGCCATTCCTTCAGAGCCTACCCAGATGTCTCTTTTTAAACTAAGTTAATCTTTGGTGTAAATGAGAAGAATTTATCCAATGTATTGGGAGATAGAGGAAAACAGCATTTCCTGAAGCAAACTGTCAGTAGTGAGAAGCACATTTTCTAGAGCTCCCCATGCATGGGGGTCTGTGAACTGTCTCAAAACAGGAGCAAGGAGGTTTCATCGGAAACAGCAGCTCCTCTATAGTCTTGAGGTGCAGCAGTTGGACTTTTTTTTTTTTTTCCAATACAAAAAGCCACCCTTTACCAAACTCCCATCTTGTACTAGATTGAACCAAACCTGAGAAAAAGCTGGGGCTGGCAAAGCTCCAGCCGAGCTCAGGAGGTATGCTCAAAAGCAGGAAGCTGTGGCAAAGCTGAGTCGCTGAAAAGCTGCTGGAGCTAATATATTGTGGTCATGGGGATAGGCAGCAGCCTCTGAGCAGTGATGGGAAGACTCAAAAGAACCTTCAAAACAGGCTTGAGAAATACTGCTGATCTTTGCGCTTCAGCTGGGCTTTTGGGCTCAGGGTTACACTTGAAGCTCTTAGAACATCTCTCGTCTTTGGAGAGGCGTGGATGGTTTATCCCTGAGCCCTGCACAAGCCTCGTTTTCTGCCTGAGCACTGAGATGCAGGGGTGGAAGGCTTTGAAGGTGAAAGGGATGCGTAGGATTGGGCTCATCTGGCAGCATTTGTGACGGCAGCTGAGGCCCAGCAGGTCGTAAACACTCGCTGGTGAAGAGCTGCCTTCCCACCTCTTCCCGTGGCAGTGCGGAAAGCCAGACGTGCGCTCGTGGATTGACTAATATTTTATGGGGCAGAAGAAAAAGTACTGGCTGTGAAGCCAATAAGAAACACCAGGTGGTCAAGACATTATGGAGGCCCATTGTTCTAGGAGATTGTTTCATTCATTAATATGAACTGCGATGATGAGAACAGGATGCATAATATTGACATGTGGGGTAGGGAGCAAGGAGATGGAATGGGTGAGGTAAGGTCTCCCTTTCCTTCTCTGGCCACCCTTTGGAGGGGGAAGGAGTGGCTGTGTTCCAGAACTGAAAAGTCAGTGCAAGAGGAGATAAAGGGAGGACTTCCCAGTTTCTCAGGGGTGAGGTAACTGCTTCCTTATAATGTCACAGTTCGTTAGGGAGCTGCAGCCAGTACACATGGAAAGGGGGACATGCCCTTGTCTCCATAATTGGAGCTGTGCTCTCTACTCTTCTAAATGCCCGTGGGTGCCTGCCCTTGCAGCTCTTTTGGTTTTGGCTGTGTGCTGAGAGATGGTTTCATGTGTTTCTCAGTGCCTGGAGGGGCCAGAAGGAACCACCTTTGCCTGACAGAGACGTGTTTTCTGTGGTGCTGGAGGGTCAGAAAATGCACAAACATCCAAAGACACCACTTTTCCCAGTTGTCTGTCTTGTACTGACTTCTGGACTCTGGACAAACAAACAGGGATTTCCGGTAACCTGCATGTTGGTTTCATGTGTTTTACAGATTTCAGCAGTGCCCTGCTCTCAAATGGAGAAAACTGTGAACATGTGTCAAGTAGGTTGGTGGAGCTGTCAAAACTCACTCTCAGGTCATGCACACTCAGTGCTTGCCCATCGACTGGACAATAAACCCTGAGCTGTCCAACCACAAATGCATAAAAGAAGGATGTGGTTGAAGGAGAGAGGTAAGTGCTCAGACAAGTGATGAAATTTGAGCAGGATAGAACTGGACCAAACAAGCTACCCCAGAGCTCTGTAAAAGGGGGTGTTTTGACAGTGCTTTGCATCCTGGTGTGGGCCCAAGGCAGCTGGGATGAAGCAGGTGTAAGTAGAGATGGATGTCAGCATGAGATTCAAGCTGGCACCTTTCTGGGAAGCTGAGTTCTTTGGGCCAAATCTGCGGCCGGTGAGGTGACCAAAGAGACTGCTGTGATGCAGCTGGGCTCATCAAGCCAGCTTTCACATCCCAAGACAAGTACCTCTGCATCAGCTGCACAGAGTGCAAAACTCACCATCTGGTCTAAAACGTCTTCCGCGCTGTACAGGCATCCCACTCAAGGGTCACACATTCAGCACAACTCTCAGATGGTGAGTGGAGGAGGCAAATGAAGAGCAAAAATCTTTTTTTTTCCCTATAGAATATGCTCTGCATCCTGCCCTAGAAACAGAATTAAAAAAAAGAAAAAAGAAAGAAAATAATTTATGTTGGACTGAGCTGTGGTTTAGAAAGAGAAAAGGAGAAAAGAAACAAAACCAAAACACTGGCCTATAAAGAAGAGAAAACAGGAAAGGAAAAGAACAAAACATCCTGTACACAGCAGCCAGTCAGTTGAGGAGGGAGGGTCTGTGTCATCTGCATTCCTCTGATGAAGTGGGCATGGACAGCCTGAATCCAGTCTGCATTACTCAACCCTTCCTTACCTTTCTGCTCACCTGATTTTGTGATTTCTCCTGCTTATTCCTGAGCTTGATCACAAGAATCAAAGTTTGTTTCAGACCTTCCCTCCTTTCCAGATGCCATTTCATGAGAGCAGTGTGGCATCTGCAGGCTGTGCCATCCCCAGGTCCTCTTCTGGGATGGGTATTATGGGTCCCAGATCCCCACTGGGCACTGACAGATGTAAGCTCACCTTCCCCTGCTCCAAGGTGAGGGGTCAGCTATGAGCCTGAAGCAATTGTTGTCTTGCAGTCAACAATATTGTGAATGAGCTGACAAAATATACAACCTGATCTGGAGCTGGCTCTGAGCCTGGGCTGAAAAATTTGGGTGTTTCTGCACCTGCCTGTGTGAAAATGCCTCTTGTTCTTCACCTTCACAGCTAAGCTGAGAATGAAACCAGTGTAGAGATCTTGTTGTCTCAGCTCAAGAAGAGCAGGTTAGGGTGGCTAAGATGGTTTGAACAGAGAGGCTGAAACCTGTGCTGTTTGTGCTGTTTATTCTGAAGTGAGGAGGGACCATGATGAACTGGGTTTGTTAATATAGCATCCTTTGGGAGGCTTGAAAAGATGGGTGTGAACAGCAGTTTAGAAGGGTGGGTAATTCTTTAAGGGAATTTAATCTCTTACTAAGCCCATTTAAACAATAATCAGGTGGCCCTCTCCTCGTTATCATTTGCGTGGTCTTGCTGAAGTGGATGTGATTTCCTCCAAACCCCATAAATGTCTCCTCTTAATCAGTTTCAGAGTTACTGCCTCCTTCTCCACGCAGGCTGCATGCATGAGACTGTCGCTGAGCTGCTGGACCCAATCTTGTCTCCTGCATCTCCTTCTGGAGAGGGCAAAATGAGCTTTTAAAATAGAGTCAGAACATTCCCAGTGAGTAGTAGATGCGGTTTCGTAGCACGGAATTTGGGCACACTTCTGCCCCACCTGCAGCAGAAAGAGATGGGCTCCTCATGTGTCAGCAAGAGACAAAACCTGAATGAATTCCCCAAAAGTTGATACCCAGANATGAGAGAACAAGGGATAGTAGTAGATGCGGTTTCGTAGCACGGAATTTGGGCACACTTCTGCCCCACCTGCAGCAGAAAGAGATGGGCTCCTCATGTGTCAGCAAGAGACAAAACCTGAATGAATTCCCCAAAAGTTGATACCCAGAGCATGATCCGTAAGGTTAAGCTGCACTGTCAGTTTCTCCTTAGATGTCTCCAGTGAATGAAACTTATGGTCACTGATGGCACATGCAGCTGCTCCCATGCATTTTGTCTTGGTTCTCCCTCTAAAGTTATTCCTGAGAGCTTTTTTCCCCTCTGCTTTTCTTGTTGAAATTCTCTCTAATGAAAGCTTAGAAGAAACATGTTTGTTTAAGAACAGATGTAGCAGAACCAGCTTCCCTGTCTCCCCAAATCCCTCAAATTGGGGAAATAAGTATTTAATAATGATGCATGAGTTATTTAGGTGCTTTAAGAGGCACTGCCTTCATACAGTATCACTTTCTAGAATTCCCTACTATCCCTTGTTCTCTCATTTCCACCCCCTGCCATCCCATGCCTTTTCTTTTCCAGCCTGTTTATTTTAGAGTGCAAAGCTACTTAGAATTATTTATTTTTGGATCAGCTACTGATTCACTTAGTGACTAACTCATTTCATCACTCAATGCCTCACTTTACCTATACATTAAGAAGGATTNAAAAGAAAAAATAAAACTTAATATTAGCAATTATGACAATAATATGCATTCACTGGAAATATTTTGTTGGCATTGTGAGAGGTTGGTGTGAGTCTATCAAGAAAGGGAAAGGACTCCTGTAAGCAGGAGGAGGCATGAGGGGAGTGTCTCTGAATGAAGCCTGAAATTAGTTTGCAATTATTTGAAGTTTACTGAGTAATCCACCAAATGATAGTGCCAGTGACCACATGTGCTACTGATCCCACACTGCTATGCAAATGTTGCTTAAAAGTGGTCTATTTGGACCTGAATATCAGTGTGTGGACTGGCCATCAGTTTGGTTATGATAAAAACAGCTCCATTGAAATTACTGGAGATTCCTTATTCTGTTGGCTCTTTTCCTGTGAATGGAATTTACTGGTCAGTGATGAACCAGTTGCTGAGAGCAACTGGGCACCACTGATGCTGCCCTCAGGACTGTCCATGGGAATGGTGGGAATTGCTCCCACAGCACTTTTACCACCTGAGGGTCTCTCCTGACGGGAGAATTAGTGAGATTTCTGATCGTGTGCCTCCAGCACAAGATCTTTATTTTCTGGACTTAGCCTGTGAGCTACTGCCCTTTCTTCCATCTTGGCAGACTGCAATAATTACCCAGATGACATATATAGGGAGGCCACGAATTATTAACAATTAACTCAGCTCTGGAGTCACTGCCAAAGATTTGTTGGTTCGTAGAGGAAGTCAAAGTGGGTAAACCATGCTGAGTGACAATAGCTCTGCTTCCCAGCCAGACTGAACAGCTCGTAATGTAACCCAAACGTTTCCTCTTTCCAAGCTTGCTTATAAAAGAGCAGACAAGGAAAGGACAGAAAGGACATTTAGAAGAACACAAGACTGGAAAAACAACCACTGATGTAATGTACTTTCTAAAGTAAACATAAGGCATGCACTGTTGCAGCCATTTGAATAATGATTAAAAGGAAAACCAAAACAAAGATAATTTGGTCCGCTTAGTCCTGAATACTGAAAGAAAAAGTGTGAGCAGTTCCATGGTGCTTGGCTGGGAAATATTAGCCTGGAACTTCACGTGCTCTGAATCATATCTGCTCCTGGTAGGGAGAAAATAGCAAAAAGAAGAGATTTTGTATGAGATTGAGGGAGTAGAGATGTGCATAGGAATTGGAGCACGCCAGGCAGAGGAGCAATAGAAATGTCATGGACCTCTGGTGACCATCTTGTATGGTCCTACAAAGCCCATCTGAGATATCTTTATAGGCCAAATGTCCAGTGGGACAAGCTTTGGAAAGAGTGCAGAAGGTGAAACAAGTGGATAACGAGCAGGGGATTAATTTAGACTCCTGTTTCACAGAGGGGTAACTAAAGTAAGAAAAGCTCAAAGCCTCTTTGCTGCCTCCACTTCTGTCCATGTCTAACCTGTCCTGTTCACTGACACCACTCATGACAGCAGATTTTATCAGGTGCTTTGGTGTTTTCAGGACTGGGACCTATGCAACTTGCCCAAAATTGCAGAGGAAGTGTGTTGGAATAATACCCAGATCTCTCAAGTNATTCACTTAGTGACTAACTCATTTCATCACTCAATGCCTCACTTTACCTATACATTAAGAAGGATTAATAGTACCTGCTTTTCAGGGCTGTTAGCAGTCTAAATTAATTCATGCTTATAATGTTTATAAAGAGATTTGAGATCCTTGGTTACTGGAGGCTAGGGAGCTGCAAAGTATCTTATTTTTGCTTAATAGTGAGGGGGTTTTGTGCAACTTTGCATTATAAAAGTACAAGAAACCTTGCAATTAGTTGGAGAGTCTTTTATTCCCAGGGCTTAGTTTATATTCCAGTTCAGATAGAAGTGTTTTGTCTGCATATTTCTTCCCCTGATGTTTTAATGAGAGTTAATATCCTTATCTCTCTTACTGAGAAATGGTGGATGGTGCAAAATGGGCAATAAACATTACAGGGTGGGTAACAGGACTGTGCAGTATCGTTTGGAGCTCTTAAAAAAACTAATGTGCTCTTCTTCAGACTTCATTTTGCTGTTATTACTGAGAAATAAGCAGCCA
>WAAG01038553.1:26595-42120 GCA_013390105.1 Tichodroma muraria | reverse complement strand
GTCTCTAAGAGGAATGAGGACCTGACAGCCCAGAGGGGAGGTGGTCTGGTCTAAATTTCTCATCAATCCCTTGATCTTATACTCCTTGAGAGGTGAGGTACTAAAATGACCGCCCCACAAATGACCAGTGCAAGTGTGAGTTTATGTGCCTACAAACTTAGGTAAAATCCTCCAAGGCTGGGGCTAGGCTGGAGGGAAAATTCCTGCTGCTGAGGCAACATCTCTCTGTCAGTCTGCCAGCATCTCCTGAGATTAAGGCTCCTGTGACAACTGTTTACTTTCTTGCAAACTGCATTTGATTTAATGATTTGAGTTGGAAATAACTGTGACTGGACCTAGATGGAGGGTACCTGCCCCAAGCCCTCACTCTGGAATGCTCATATACGGTGTCTAGAGACAGAAGATAAACCATCAAATACTGGAATAGACCCTTTTTCCTTGCCATGTATCTTTCCCAGGCTTTTGTACTGAGTTTGTGGGGTAAATTTGTATATGAAAAGTAAGACTCACATGTGGCTAGCACTAGGAGAATCATATTCCAAGCAACAATGATATGTATTTCTATGTAAATATATATTTACACAGAAAACAGTCAAATTAACCTGAATTCAGCAACATTATGTGGACTTTTCTTGATTTGCACTTTATCTCTCTTTCTCCATCCCTTAAAAAACCAGCAAATTGCAAGCAGCAACAACAACAAATTAGAGGAAGAGCCAAAGAATAACAACAAGAAAACAAACCAAGAGAGTTTTTCTGCAGTCTGCACTTTCTCCTTATCCATCTACATAGCACACTTGCCACTAGTCTCCAAAAGAGGATTTTTCAGCTCTAACCATGTCTGACAAAGACACCACCACCTTCACCCACCCCTTTCATAACAGGCCAAGTGTGAACTGACCGTTTACTTCACTCAGATGTTTCAACTCAGTGGGGAGATGAAGCAAAAATTATTGCAAAAAGTTTGGATTTTGGCAGGTCAGTGGCTTATCTGTACTGTGTTGGTAATAATTCCTCCCAGCTACCCTGTGCTCCTGTACTGCTACAAACATGCATGACAAAAATTTTATGAAATTGTTGCAAAAGTGGCATGAAGGCCATTATTTAAGAAAAAACGTAAGCCAATTCTTCTGCAGAAAAATAGATATAATAGAATCCTATAAGCGTCTGGGATGGAAAGGACGTTAAAAATCATCCAGGTGCAACTCTTCCTATTGGAAGGACCAACTTCCACTATCCTAGGTTGCTCCAAACCTTGTCCAACCTGGCTTTGAACACTTCCAGGGATGAGGCAGCCACAGCAACTTGTGCCAGTGCTTCACCACACTGAGTAAAGTATTTCTTCCTAACATCTAATCTAAATCTACTATATGCAGGAATACACTGCTCATTTCATCTGGTGCAGTTCTGCTGGTCAGAAGTACCTGCACTGAAATCAATACGTTATTCTCAAAAAGGAAGGAAATGAGAAACAGTTTCTTTTGTAGAGGAAAAAATTCCTTAAATATAATTGAGAAGACAACCAGTAATCCCGGTAAATTCCTTCCCTGGCATTAGCGCTGCTGTATTGACTGATCCCAGCAGAGAATTTGGCCGACACTATGACCAGATCATATTACAGCAAACACTGCTTGGAGCGTCTTCTACAAAGCTGGAACTGAGCAAAATTACCAAAAGGGACTGCTTGCAGCAGGGTATGATTTTGTTTGACAAAACCAAAATAGTTTTATAAAGGAGGAGTTCGGGTTGTGGTACTAGAGGGCTGCCATTGATACACAACCAAATCCCTGAGCTGAGGGATGCTAGAGCCCTCTCATCAAGCTTTCTGTTACACTTTGGCCTACTGCCATTTCCAAAGAGCATGGACAATGGGGAGGTATTTTACTTCCTCATATTGCATGGATGTAGAAGGCCTTAATCCTCACTGTTAAACTAGAATAAAAACAAATGAAATGAACAAAAAGCAAACATGAATTTCTGTTTTCTTTTGAGAGTGAAAGACAACAGGAAACCTGGTTTTGCTTCAGTTCTCAGTATTTGAAATCCAGGGGGACCTTTTGGTACAAAAGCTCAATTTGGACTTGATGGGAACCTAGTTTACTAGTTTAAGTCACTGCTGGCTAATACAGCTTGAAGCTGTTCCACAATAAAGCACAACATTCAGCTGTGAGTTTTATCGCTGGGACTCATCTGACCTTTCCCAGGTAAGCTGGAATTGCTTAACACCGTGGCTTCCCCAAAACTAATAGAACCTTTCAGCTTGGCTTAGGCTATCACTTCACTTCCCTGACATCAATTTCTAAAATAAAATAGAAGGCTAATTGGTAAATCAGGCAAGTACTTTTTTCCTACCCCCCCTGAGATATAATGGTCAAATGCATTTTCAAATCTAAACTACCAACAATACAGAAGTACGACTTAAATACAGAAATAAAAGGGGAAGCTCACATGAAGATGAAAGTTCAACAAGAATTTTCCAGGTCAAATTTATTGATGGGGACTGGTATTAATCACAGTCACCAAGCTTAAGGTGGAGTGGTTTAATCAGCATGGTTGAAAACTCCGGGGAAGAAATGGATATGCAGGAAACAATTTATCTCCAGGGCTTCTGGCACCCCAAAACCATTTTCACCTCATCATATCATGCTACTGTACTGAAATACTCTCAAAAAATGCAAGACCACAAAGGCTGACTATAGCATGAATTCTTCAACAACTACTTGGCGTGAGTTGTTGAAACTGAAGATAGACACTAACAAAATGCTTAGCATATTATGGGATGGATTTTAAGATGTGTAGTGAAGTAAAGCAGGAGGAATGACAGGAGCTGAACAACTGATCCAAGTGGTCCAAGGGCAGAGCCATACCCACTAATTGCTCCTTAGCAAGAGGATTTGGGATGAGGAACATCAGGTGATATGAATTGTAGGTGTGAAAAAGGCTCTTCAAGTTGTCCGAGGAAATTCAGATTAAAAAAAGGTGAAGGAGTGATGAAATTAGTCAGACTCATATGTTCAAATCTCTGCTGAATGCCCCAAAGACAAAAATTCGGCCCAAGCTATAGAAGATGCATCACAACCTAGATTGTAACACATTTTGACAGCCAATCTGAATATGCAGACGCTATCAAGAATAGTAAAGAGAAGAGGGAAACATTAAAGCATGAGGCCTTTGGTACTGCAGCTGTGACTGAGAAGCACAGTCCCATACTGTTGCTTTCTGCACTAAACACAGATGAAAAACGGAGAGTTCCTGCCACAAACCACTTCTAATCTCAGAATAAGGCACAAATATCCTCTAATCACCACCCACAGCACATGAGGTGGGGAGCCTCCTGTCTACGTTAGGGAAGTGCACCCCTTGGCAGCACGGACATCGCTCGCCTGCTCAACGCCCCCACCAAAGCCACCCTATCGCAGGAAAGGAAGCAGCCAGAAGCCTCCAGGAGAATGTGTGATCACTCCCTGACTGAGGCTGGAGCAGCTCTGCGGGAGCAGTCCTTGGGCACAATCCCCAGGAGTGCTCCGCGTGAAGCTTCCTCCAGAGCTTGGCCAGCACGCAGGAATCCGATGTTTAGAAAGCCATTTTCCTGTCCGTATAAACAATTCAACCACAATAGCCCAATTCCTGGCTCCGAGGCCTCATTTAAATGTTGGTCAGTCGAGGCCCACAATTAACATTTAATTAGTAAACTCATTACAAAGGCAGGAAGTCTCAGACTTTCCCTTCATTCTCTTTCAGGCCGCTGAAGGGAAGGACCAGGCCCGTCTTTGGCTTTCGATTCAGCAGACGGGTGGGTTTTTTTTTGTTCCCCCTCCTGATTTCCCTCCGCTTGCAGAACAGTTGCTTTTCCCGAAGCAGACAGGCATGACCTGAATACGTTGAATGTTTGGCTGGAAATAATCTACTTAACATAAATATTTCCATCTAAATTTTACCCTGGATGGCTTCCTTAGTGTTCCCAGAGGACTGAAGGAAAAGTGGTTTTCCAGGGATGAGGTGGTGGGGAGCTTGGTCACCTGTGCTCACAAGACTTTGTGGTAGAGGAACTGCCAAAAAATCTGATTTTGTGTGTGGTGCTGGAAAGTTATGTCTCTTATCTCTGATTACCAGGGCAAAAATGGCCTCTTGACAGTAAGAAGGGAAAATGGTGATGGTTAAAATCAAGAGAAAGCACTAATGTGGAGGATGGAGCAGATCATGACTGTGGTGAGGCTCTTTGCTGGAAATGTGTGATGGAACTGGCACAGTGGCCTTTTTCCCAGCATGGCAGAGGGACTTGGAGTTCACACTGTAGATTATATTACATCTAGGCATTGTTCATCCATCCAGAGAACACAGAACCTCACCTTTTGCCACCTAGTTGCTTTTCATGTCATTATTCAGGGAATATGAATTACAAGTAGAGCTTGTTTTTAAACAATGCTAAAAAAATCTGAACTTGCTGATTTGGAGTATGACAAGATAGACCATAGCACTAATTATGGAAATTTATTCACCTGATCACACCCTGGAGTAGAGAGAAAAGTAAAGGTGTGAACAGAACACAAATAATATTTGTAAAACAGGTTTTAAAAAAAATATTCCTTTTTTTCCCCCCCGGTGTCTATTTTCCATTGCAGCACACAGTAGAGTTTAAAAAGTCTGTCATCTGGCATGATGTATTTTCCGGCTTACAGCTTTGAGATTTTCTCAAAGTAAACTTCGCTGCTCCCTTTAAAGAGAAAGCTGTAGTGCTACTGCACCACCAGTCATGCAACAGTTGGATCCTTTTGCAAAGAGGGACTGTGGGAGTAGTGAGGCTGTGTGAATTGCCCATCTTGCCTCTCTTTGTCTGCTTTTTGTCAGACATGAAGAGATTGCAAGAATTTATTATTTCATAATATGAATTTCTGAAATCATAATCATTGCTGGGATCTGACCATTTGAAAATCAGTTTGACTTTGGAGTCGTTGCTTTATTCCATTTTATGTCTTTAACTCATTGTTTGGCCAACGTTACACCTTCAGCATTTTTCTCTTGTGTTCACAGAATTGGAAAGAGACAACTTCTAGTGATTTATGGGAGTTCTTAGTCCTGGTTTATTTTGGTTTAGAACAAACATTAAAAAGCATTTATTATCAGGCAAATAACTTCTGTGTGCTGGACAAGGGCTTGAAAAAATATTTTCCTTAAAGACCTTTCACAGGTCTCTGAGTATGGACAGGGTTTTTTGCTAGGTATCTAGGTCAATATTTAGCAGAATTTTGTTGGAACATCCTGTTTCCTCTATATTTCTTCTGCAGAGAGAGATAAGCCACTTGACTCCTTTATCCAGGGCGCTTACCCCTGTCATCATCCACACCAATTCCACTCACTTGGTTGGATCACAGGGTGAGCAGAGCCACAACCTTAACTTCTTTTTTCATATCTTCCACTGATGCTTCGAAATTTACTCTGAGCAGAAGTTCTGAAAGTTATCCAAAGGCTTTGCAGACAGAATGGGTGAACCTTACATCCCTTATTAGGATAACAATAAACACGGGAGCTACCTCACCAAAAGTGCTCATCTATAGAGATCCAAACCTGAGCAAATCACCTTGCTAGTAAATGGGAAAAAAACCCAGCTGGGATAGTAGAGAGCAGGATGTGATTTTTCTTCTTCAAAATTGGAGAAATCAGATGTTTTCCTTCAACTGTTAGATCTCACTATGATGATATCTTAGACCTTGACTTGGGGGTAGACTCCTGTCCCAGTCATCTCAGCAAAGCTGAGATAGATTTATCTCACATGGAACATACCTGAACGCAGGTAATTTTGTAATTTCTGGGTTGTGCACTATTTTTGTGCTTGTTCAAGACTTACCAACATAAATAATCACCACACAGACAGCTCCTAATCAGCAGAACTTAGAGTTGAAAGGACCAATGCAAAACAGAGGAAACTGCATTCACTTTTCTGTTAATCACTAGAACCCTGTGGAACTCTGATATTTACCAGCAAAAAAGAGAAAAATGTGTTTTTTTCCTGATTATTATTTTTTATTTAATTGTCGCCATTTTGGACTGATGGTTGTCTTTCAGAACTCCCCTCTAAGGGGCATCCTGTCCCAAAGAGCTCTCTATGAATACTGGACCATCCTTTTTGATGTGGTGCAAAATCCAGGCTTGTCAACCACTGCCACGTGCTGGTGTTTGAATAGACAATCTCTCGGCTCTCCAGGTCTAAAAATAAAACCAGACGTATCCCACCCTCTCTGAGGTGTTTGGATAGTCCAAATTTTCATGCAATAGCCCTGCACTGCCTGGAGATCCATCTACATCCCATAAGACAGCATTTTCCCAGAGTTTTGATATGTCCACTGTGCAATATAAAAGCTCAGAGTAAACAGATAAAAATGAACTGTGGAAGAAATCTGGCTTGTGGATAGTATCCCTGAGAGATGTTGCCACTGTGCATTAAAGTTTAAAAATGCATCAAAAATAAATTTGCTCTGGAATAAAGGAACCCTGGCACCCAGATAATGAGCTAATAGGCTGGTTCAGTTGTTTTATAAAACACCTGATTCCCTGAAACAGTAAATGACTGGCCCCATAACACAAGCACTGTGAGTAAAAGCATGTTCTTAGTTGCATCAGTTCACTTTTCTTTTACTATTTTTTTAAAAAATTAAAATTAAAATCAGGAATAGAAATAAAACAGACCAGAGTTCGTGACCTGTTCAGGAATGCAATTAGCCCATAAAAATCATGACTGGGATTTGTTGCAAGGTAGAAACATGATCCCTTAAAATAAAGTTACCCCTTCTCAAAGTACCAAATGATGGGGAAGAACAAAATAAGGGAGAGATGAACAGTTTTTATTTTAACCCCACTTCCCTCCCTCCTCAACCAGAAAAAGCTGTAAAAGAAAAGACCCATCACCTCCTGTAGTCAAGTTTCACAGCAAACAAGAAGTCCTGAGCAACTCTGTGATTACTTTTATCTCTGTAAGACTAATCCCATGATAAACCTCTTGTTTCCTACACTTGATGTACCACCATTTTACTAGTCCTGAATGCATCAAGCACATTGTGGATGGCTCACTACGAACAAACAGAACCTGACAGTTTCCTTCCTTAAAATAAACAGAAGTGGTACTTAGACACAGTTCAAAGAGTTTAACACTCCCAGAATGGCTATTATTACCCTTTAGGTGGGCAAGTAGACCCAGTTTTTCATTCTAGTGGAGGCAGCTTTTAAAAATTTTGCTCCCTTCTTATTTTCTACTGGCAGTAAAATGACAAAATAATTACCAAGCCTATTTTTTTTTACAGTCCTCTGCTTCCACTTTCAATGCCAAGTCATCTATATGTTTACACCATTGATTGTTTACTTCCACCTCCTTTTCTGAGAAAAAGTTATGCCATTTGGGCTTCTCAGAAAGCATTTTAGCAAAGGTAACACCATATTGGACTGTTGACCAACAGCAGAAGAGACTGTATTTTAAAAATAATGTTGCAGTTACCTCTATGAGGCCTTTGATCCAAAGATTTCGGAGCCTTGACAGTTACCAGTCTACACAGAGTTTATAAAAGAAGTGTAAATTAATATACAATTGCTGTTCTGAATGAAACTATTACTTGGAAATCCCTTCATCTTCAGGGCCTGTGCTCATCCCGTGTGAGTGTAAGGAATTGCCCAGGGTGTCTAGGACTTCTAGGTTATACACCAAAAGGATAGGTAGAAAGGAATTTATATTGTCTAATAATAAATATCAAATTTTGGATGGGTCTACTGAAACAAGCCCAGTGGAAGGTCAGGAGCACATGGCATAAGAGGAGCTGAGGGTCCTGGGCTGGCTCAGAATTTTAAGATGAGAAAATTCAAGATCACTTATGAGATTGGCTGTTGCAATGAAGGTTGTAGAAAAGACTGAATCAAACTCTTCTCAGAGTGCACAGGAACAGGACTAAGGCAACAGACAGGAGAGTAAGATATGGTGGACAGTTTTTTTGTTTTTTTTTTCATCTTGTGGGTGGTCAAACAGTGGCAAGGAGACCTGTGAAATCACCATCCTTGGGAATATCCAAAATTCAACCAGATGGGACACTAAGCAATTTGATCTAACTTCAAGGATGGCCCTGGTTTGAGTGAGGGGCTGTATCACGTGATCCCCAGACTTTCCTTAAACCTAAGCATCTTCCCAGTAAGAAAATAAAGAAAAAGTAGCATTTTCCAGTGGCTATTTTGGCCTTTCCCTCAAGCAGTCAATATCCTAAACACCTGAATAAAGGTAGGGACTAATATCTGTACCTCGTGTACTTTGTGTACCTATACATTATTAGTGCTGTGCAGCTCCTATTGTGTGTGAATGAATTTTCTCTGGAAGTGAGTTTTTTTTTATTGCTATGTTTTCTATGAAAAATGCCTTTCTTTGTTAAAAAAGGAGGGAAATGCTGAAAACTGAATTTCTTGGGGTTTAGATGGAATGTTTTCAGAGTTTGTGGAGCTAACTTGAAGGTTTTCAAGTTCATGACAAAAATTTCCTGGTTTTCCACAGTGCATACCTCTTCTAAAATAAATTTATGCAAGTCTGTAATTGTCAGTTTAGAATCACAGAATCATTCAGTTTAGAAAAGACCCTTAAGATCATTGAGTCCATCATTAACCCAACATTGCCAATTCCACCACTAAACCATGTCCCCAAGTGTCACATCTATACACCTTTTAAATAGCTCCAGGGTTGGAGAATCCACCTCTTTTCTGTAGTGATGGCCAAGAGAAAAATATTTTGCACCAATGTTAAGAGCATACCAAGAACTCTGTGTAAAGAAGCCTATTCATTTTGAGCTTATAAATGCCAAATGAACCCCATAGATCCCTACTGAGATGCTCCAGAAAGGCCAGACGTTCAGAGAAGTGTAAAAAGGTAAGGTTTACAGCTGGAATTCACAATATGCTTGAAGGAGAAGTGTTTGGTGGTGCTGCTTGGTTTGTCACATATAGCAGGGTGATGTGTGACTGTTGCAGGTGTGTTAACAAACCCATGCAGTCACTATTCTTGGTTCAAATTTTCAAGAAATGTTGCTGGGTTAGATTTCTTGGTTAGAAGGTGTGAGCATACCCAACACAAGCAAAAATCCCAAGTATAACCAAGAGAGATGTGCAGAAATGGTCTCCCCTCCTCTGCCCTTGCTGTTACCACAGTTTGTTTGATGGTATCTCCAGTGTGTGAGGAGCATCGTGTCAGGTTTAGTGACACAGGGGACAAACCCAGGGAAGAGCTGTACTGGGAAGCCTCAGCTGTGAACACACCTCCCAACCAACCTCCTCTGCACTGGGGTGCCGCTGGCAGCAGACCTATGGGAAGCTCTGCTGTGGCCTTTCCCTGGGGCAGAAACTCCCTGGCATTATTCATTTTGGCACACACTGAGGGGATATCACTGTAGGCAGCACCTATCTACCATTGCATGGAACAAAAAGAATGACAGGAGTGAACGGTATAAACCTTATGTTTCAAATATGATACTTGACAGGACTGTCTCTACCAGTTTGTCCGTGCCAACAACGATTCGACTGTATAAATCAGCTTTGATTTTCCCCAGGCTGCCAAGGCTGGAATAACCTGTAACACTGATTAGGTTGTGGGTGTTTTAAAGCCCTCCTAATGTATTCAGGGAGGGACAACCATCCCCTTTTTTATAACTGGGTAAACTGAGGCACAGGGAGGAGATGCTAACCAAGAGTTACAGTGCCCCAGCTCGAGAGAGAAGCCCAGCTCTCCTGAATGCTCTGTGCCTGCCTTTTAACCACTAGACCATGAATCCTGTTTGCTTTGTTTCCTTGGGTTTTGGGCATGTTTGTTTTCCCCTTTCATGTACCTAATGATGCTGGTCCACAGCAGGCAGTGGGCAGCTGATGGATTACAGGGAGGACCTGGCTGGAATAGGGAGCAGGATGCTTCACCAGCTCCAGGGCTATTTAACTCTGCTCCTATGGTGCTGGTTTAGGTCCCTCCCACTCATGCTCATATAACATCCCTGGGGCAAGGACAACAACTGCCTAAATGGAAAAAGGAAACATTTCCTGTGTCTTTAACTACTTTTAGAGCAGTTTGGCACCTTCAAAGGAAGCAGTGTGCTTAGCTTAGTCAGCCAGCATTCAGTGGGTCTTCAGAAACCTGTGATTTTGGTAGACAAATCCATCAGAAACTGCACACTGGGAGCCTAACTCAGCACTCCCACAGAGCTGGTAATGACTTGTGACCCCTCTGATACCCATGAGCCCAAACTGCAGAGCAAAGAGCTTTTAAACAGGCCACCCCACTCGGGTCAGTTTTCACTCTCACTTCACAGAACTTTATTTTAGATTCCCTCCATGTTGTTCATCACAATCTCTGTGCCCAGGTACTGATGAATCATCTTTGCTTCTGTACTTCTTTTTCTCACTGAAGGCTCTGGTTAGCAGGTGAGAGAAAAAAAAGAGACACAGAGAAACAGGGCCACCAGCACAAACACCTGAGGAGTCATTTGCTCTTTCTCTACCTCACAGCATCTGCAAAGCTGTTAAACCACAATCCTGCCCAGTTTACTGGCAGAGAGGACTGGCCTAAGCAAGTGAAGCAAAGTATTTTTGTGCAACTGCTTCAAGTATATCTGTAGGCACTCTTTTAGCTTCTTTCACTCTATTTCCCCCATTTTTTTCAGATGGATACTCAGATCCTGCTTACAGTGTTAACATATCTGAAAAAAAAACTGTAATAATTTTGTGTGCACAGGAAAATGTATTACTAAACATTTAAATCCTTATATTATAATCCTGAGTTTTTTCCTCCTTTTTTGTCTCATACAGTTGCATTTCACAACTTCCTGTAGTGCAGATTTGACTCCACTAATAGTGTGGGTTCAAAATGCTGAAATGCCTTAAAAGTAGCATTTAAATACATCAGCCCCAAGAAGAAACCTTAATATTTTTAAAACATCCCAGTAGTGCTTTTAGGACAGCAGAGGATAACTGTTTATCACTGGTGATTCCAGGGTGTCTCCTGTGGTCCAAATTTGTGTTCAAAATTCCACTGTGCTAATTGTTGTCCAAAACCAGCTCAAAGGTAGGTCAAAAAACTTGAGGGGAAAAAAAAAAAAAAGTTTTTTTTTGTTTTTTTTTGGCTCAGGCTGTGTAACAGAGTTGAACAGAGTGGTCTTTCCTTGGAGAACAGGAGCACCCTGCCATGAAGCACTGATGCCAATGTTGGGGTCCCAGGCTTTCTTCAAAGCCACCAAAGGAAAAATCCTTCTTCAAGACTTCCTTCACTGACTTTCCCCCTGTCCATCTTCTTTCCAAAACGCAGGCAATGGGATGTGTATCCATGACCATGCCTCTTCAGGGGAATGAACTTCTCTTATATGCTTCTTTATGAGAATATTGTCTATCAGGTGTAAGGACCTGTAGCTGATGCTGTAGGACAAAAAATCATAAAAAACTGAATACAGACTAAGGAACACCTGAAATGTCAGTATTATCTCCAGTTGCCAGAGGCAAAGCACTTACTGGGATTATTCTCATATTATTTCACCATTAGAGTTTCTAATTAAAATGCAAGCCCTGACTTAGCTGGGCACTGCTAGCACTCAATCTCCAATCAAGACAAGCTGTGATTTTAGTCTTAATGCATTAAGGAGGGTTTTGCTATGCTTGTGTGGGTATTACCAAAGTCAGATGGCGGCAGAAAGGGAGAAAAACTATTCATGAGCGCCAGAGCACCTCCTTCATCCGCTCTGCCTCCCCCAAATGAAGCCAGAAGCTGTATGAAACATTTTGCCTCCTTTTCTCTTCCCATTTCCTAGGGAAAGAGGGAGTCAGGTCGTTGTTGGTGGCAAGAGATTTCACCATCCTGCAGAGTCAGGAACGTTTGCTCGCCCGGGGAATGATGTGTGTCCTGGTGTGAGGCGTGCAGATGAGGACACGCGGTGGATGTCACGGGAGCCGCGGTGGCCGCGAAGGGGCCGGGGTGAGGACAGCGGTGCTGAAAGGGCACCCCGTGAACGAGGTGTGACTGATGTGCCACGTGGCCCCGTGGCAGCTTCCTGCCGTGTAACGGGCAACCAGGGAGATGCACGTGGCTTGTAGCTGCATCAGTGGCGTTCCACTTCTTTCACAGGCTCAAGAGGGAATTATAGCTTTGAAAGAATCACAGCTTTTGTTTAAGCGCTGAGGGGTAGTGGGAAGAACCCTCAGCCACTGGAGGAAAGTTTCTTCAGGCATGTCCTATTCTGTCTCTTGCCAGGACTTTCTGGTGTCAAAAGAGAGCCAGAGGCAGCACACTGCTTGTGTAAACCTACCTGGTTTTGTGTGCCATGTTTTTAAAGAGAGCTTCATACAACCTTGTGACAGTTTCAACTATGACCTTGAATAAAATCCGGTAAGAGATTAAGAATATTGAGGTTTTTTTGAAAACAATTATTCATTCAAACTCAGATGCTTTTGGGGAAAAAGAAAACCCAAACCAAAACAAGCCAAAAAACACCCCCTGCCTTCAAAAAGCCAAACTGGTTTGCTTGAATTTCCTATTTCAAAATTTAAAAGAAAAGCTTTCAGGAAACACCATTTTGATCTTTCATTTTCAAAAGCTACTTTAAAACGAAAGCACTATTCAATTTATCTGCCTAACCCCAGTTCTTAAATACATGAACAATTTCTGGAAATGAATCCAGACCCTCAAAAAGACCCAAGTGTTTCTCTGCTTTTTAGGAGGAGAGAGATGCACCAGACTTCTGCTTAGCAGGGTTTCAGGGGTGTCTGCCTATGACAGGAGCACATAGAAGTCACCCACTGAACATGTTTTGTGTACTCCATAATAATGCCCTGGTCACCAATCCATGTTTTCTGACCCACAGGGGAGAGTTGTGCCTGTGGTGGAAATGCCTGTGGGCGGCAGATGTGTGAGGAGGATGTTTCCAGCACCATCTGAAACCTCTGCTCTGCTCCAGAGCCCTCGACAGAAGATGGGATGTGCCCATGGGTTGCGTCTGGCAGTATCTGGTCCTGGGGCAGAAGAGAGATTCCAGGGTGACAATAAACGTGGTGATCATCACCTGGAGGGGAAAATGGACCAGAGGGCAAAGAAATGAAGCTTGTGTGGCGTATGAGGCTTGGTGGGACCCATTCTGGGTAAGAAGCCCCCAAAGCTGATACAAAATAGTATTTTCCAAAGCTGGGGATCTCATCCTTGTTTTCAGTGAGCAACCCTTGGTTTAGTTGCAAGCTAGTCCTCTTCTGCTCTCCTATGACACGAAGATGTGCCTGAAGCTTCTGCTTGTGATAACTGTTTTTTCATTTTTCTTTTCGTATTTAAGTTAAAGCAGAAAAACTCCAATAAATGTTTACCCCATCTCAAAAAACCAACACCAAACCACCAAGCCAGTTTTTTCGAAACACATAAGAGGGCTCTAAAGCTGTGACTGAGAGAGGGTCAGGCTGCAGCCAGCTGCAGAAAGCACCGGTGGTGGGCGAGTCTGACAATGTGAGACTGGGGGTGGAAGCTGTGGTATAGGAGAAGGTCGTTTCATAAAGGCAGGGGACTCTTTACACCAGCTGAGTCTGTCACTGCCTACAATAGGTAAAGTTCACAAAGGGCACTCCAGATATCTGGTGCATGGAAACACTTTTCTTTCAATTACTCATCAACCTAGAAAGTGAGAAAGAGAAACCAAGCCTGTTTTTTCTTCATTCAGAGAGTCTGCTGCACAATCCATCTTCCTTGAACCCCCTGCCCTGATGTTCCCCTCCTGAATCTCTCATTTTGCTCATGTTAAATGTATGAAGAGCATGGTGTGAGCAGCAGTTTGAAATGGATGTTACACGTGATGGATTATCCCTCACCTGGAGGATGTAACATTTGGAAAGTGGATGTTGAGCTGGAGCCAGGAGCTCTGTGCCCTCTCCTTTGCAGCTGGTGCTGAGTGATGGGGAGGAAATCTCTTAGCTGTGAAGATTGGCAGCGTTTATTAGCTCATGCTCATGTGCACTGATGGCAGGAGGCTTTCCCCTGCATGAGGCTGATTTCATCTGTGCACCCCCAGATTTGCCATCCAGGTAAGCTCTTTCCACCATGTAAAATAAAGGTTCCAGTCAAAACCCAGGCTGTGAACACAGCTGTGATGCACAGGTGTGGGTTTACAAGGTGAGGGGGAATAAAAGGGCTTTAGACCCCTCATTAGCCTCCACCTCTTTTCCTTTATGGCCAAAGGTCTGGTGCTCCCAGTTTGTCCTCAGCAGTGCTGTGAGGAGAAAGAGACAGTGAGAAGAGCAAGCAGGGGACAAGTCCAGTGCAGAATGTGGAATGCTAGGAAGGGAGGGCCTCAGCCCCCTTCACTGGCACTTGGGCTCCTTCTCTCCTTGTGTATCCAAAACACCAAGGCCTGACCTGTCCCAAAACCCACGTCCCAAAATATTTCTTTCTGTTGCCCCTGGCTGTGATATTGGCTGTTATTTCCATAGTCTCCCAAGCAGCCCTTCTTTCCATCTCCTGGAGGTACTGCTGCTGTCATGTTCCTGGCTCAACATTCCACCTTCTCTGTTGTGACATCTCATTCATTTCTCCCCTTGACATCTCTTGCCAGAAGCAACCAACACTGTGCCACCAACTTTTGGGGTCCAGCATTAAAAGGAACTTTTGGCACGCCTGTTTTTCTTTTCCTTTTCTGACATGTCCTGGGTGACATCTCTTCCTTTCTTGTCACCCCACAATATTCTGGTCAGCTTTTAAAAGTTAATATCTATGGCTTCATGCAAATTTAACTATTTTTAGTTTTTTTTTGTCTTTGACTTACAGAGCCATTGTCTGTTTTTTGTTGCTGCATGGCTTTGCATGGTAGCTGCACTGTACTGCACGTTATTATGTCTAAGGATTAGATTTATTTAATTGTAATTGCTTAGAAAAATGCCCTTTTGCATGTGGAATTAATGTGGGGGGCAGGATGAAGGCTGGGCTTCTTCCTCCACTAAAGAAAACTGGCTGTAGGTAATGCCTGTTACATGAGCCAGGGGTTCCTGCCTTCTTACACAGCTTTTCCCATGGAAGGGGTATTTTATATAGACATCTTGCTGGCATGGGAAAAGGACCAGGACCTCGGGGGCTGCAGGCCCAACCCTTGCCACTGTTCAGGATGCTGTATTTCCTCCTGAGACCTCTCAGGTTGACCCCAGTGGCCCCAGCTACTGCAGGTGACTCAAAGCACAGAGAAGGCTGAGCAGGGGAAGAGAAGGTGTTTGTGTTTGTCTTTCCTCTTCTTTACTCTCATGTGTGAAAAACACTCTAGGACTGCACATCAGGCTGATTTGGGAGCTGTTCACCTCTGGTTCTGCCAGAATAACACCAAAAGGAAATTTCCCCTATGATTTAGTTGTTTTACTTCACATCAGAAATTGCCCTTGTTCTGTCTCCTGTGTACACAAGAAATTTTGTCATGTTAGCTAAAAGTATGGGGGAGAAAAAAAAGGGAAAAAAAATATGTAAAATGCATTAGTTTCTTTGGCTAACACTGTCACTAAAAAAATGTGCTGCTG
>WAAG01038553.1:0-26575 GCA_013390105.1 Tichodroma muraria | reverse complement strand
TTTCCCTAAAAAAATGTGGTTCTTATTTTTTTTTTTTTTTTCAGAGTGATTTTTGGGTTATGATGAAGTTCACAGTACTAAGCTCCAGAGCTGTGGTTAATTAGTAGCCAGTTTAGGAAATTATGTTATCATTACCTCATCATTTCTTAGCTTAGCAGCTTTCCTTGTCTTCCACCTCCCTCCTTTCTCCACCCCCTCCAGCCTTCCCAGGCTATTCAGGGATATTATTTTTCTTAATGACATCCCTGTCACACATGCAGACTTAGATTTCCTAAACACACCTCAGCATTTCAGGTCTCCAAGAGCTTGAAAATGCACATGAATAATTTTTTTTTTTTTTTTCACTGAAACTGTCCACAGAAAACCAAACCCCCCCAAAAAAATGCATTGTTTTTTCTTCCCCCTCACCATTCTGTTTTTACTCTGGCTCTTGTCCCTGAAGTTCCATCTCAGGCACCCAGTGTGGTGCTGGGCTGACCTCCCTGTGCCCTGTGTTTGTTGATGATGAGCATGATTGCTTCCACCCTCTGCCATCCTCCCCCATGTGAAAAACAAAGAGCAAAACAAACAGCAGGGAGAAACATAAAAAACCCTGTGTCCCCTCAACAAGTGGTGTCAACATGCAAAATTAAAAGTAAAACCACAGACGGGGAAATAAACCCCACAACTTAAAAGGTATTTTCTAGTAGCCTACTTTGAAATCAGTCATTTTCTAATAATGGCAGAGAGGAAGGAGAGTGCAGAGATGGAGACCTCGAGCTTGCTGGTCTCTGTTCAACCCTGTACTCAGCCAGGCTTTGGCTTTGCACATTGTCTCAGGGTGAAAACCCAGGGTAGAGACACAGGACAGAAATGCTCATCTACATAGTTTTGGCCCAGAATATCTTCAAATTGGTCTTTTGTGATTCTCTTTCCATTGATCTATCAGTTATAGGGTCATTTTAGCAGTTTGTCCCTAATGTGATTGTGACCTGGATTGATCCAGGTCAGGGAGACCTGGCCACTTTGGGGGAGGGCGGCTGATGTGGAAACCTCTGGAAAACTAATGTCTGACATGCAAAATCCTGAGCTGAAGCCCTGAATCATCTTATTGGTGTGACAGCATGCACATCCTCTGTAACTGAGCATTTAGAAACACTTCCATCAACCATCTACCCCTTGATTGCTCTTGCTGTGCACAATATAAACATTTCACGAATTATTGTTATTTTTCTTTTCTACTTTGGCTGTTTTTTCTTTTTGCAGTTCCCTCTGTCTTGGTCTCTCATGCCACACAAGGAGAATGCTTGGGTAGATTCACAGAATCATGATTTCTCTTCATTGTCTCCCCTAAGAGGGTCTAAATGTGGATTGTGACCATCAAGATTTACTTCACATATTTGTCTCCACTGATTTCTTCTCCTACATTAGGCCAGTTCCCCCTCCTCTGCAGTGCTCACACCTCTCAGGCATTTTCAGACCGGGTGGGGTGGTCTCACAAATTAATACTTTCTTCAGCAAGCTTCTTATGGTGCTTGTGGCTTTTGCCAGCCCTAAAATGCCGTGCTGCTGTTCTCAGCACCCCTCCTACTCAACATGGATGTGAGGGGTCTGGAAATGCACGTGATCATCCACACACAGTCCCAGCAGCTTGTAGGAGAGGGGCTTTTGCTTCCCAACAGTGATCACAATATTGAAACAGGCCAAAATCACCCCAGATTTTGCCATATCACATTTCAAGGCAGAACTATCTGTTGCCTCTCAGGCAGTCTTTAGGCAAGGGAAATGAGTTGGGCCTGAAAAAAAAAAAAAAAAAGCTTTACTGAATTTTAAGCAGGACTTTGCACTGAGGATAAATCAAATTTCCAATAATATGAGCTGGCTGTATCCAGCACCAGCAGTGGGATGTGTGGGGAAGGCTAATACTTGAATTCCTTCCGTACACTTGGCACTAATTCCCATTGAAAATTGTGTGGGTTGAAACACACTAATATTTTTCTGGAAGTTTTGTGTGTCTCATCAAACATCTTCTCTCCCCAGGTTTGTCCTCATTGTATTTCAAAGGCTTTTATCAGTCATTGTGTTTGTGCCCTTTTTCCCAGGAGAAATCTCTTCTCCATCTCCTGCCCAGGCAGTGCATCTCCCAGGGGAGCCTCCTGCTGTAGCTCTGTCCCCTCTGTGTCACAGGTCCCAGAAGGAGGAGCTGAGGGACTGTGTGGGGAAAGTGGGAAGGACAACATTTCTAGGAGATTCACACTGCTCTGATACTGGAAGCATCCATTTGTTTCCTACACAGATCCATCATTTTGTGTTCTGTGTGTGTCAGGTTTCTGGGGTTCCCTGCTGGCTGCAGGGCACCATCCTGGTGGTTCTCATGGTTCTTTCAGCATTTCTGAGCCATCAGGGTGGGATGGTGATAGACAAAGACAGCCCTTAAGCTTTGTGGAGTGAGTGCCCTTACCCAAGGAGAGGACTTGCTCCTTTCCCTGTTTGCTGAGAGGGGACAAACCATGGGAGTCTCAGCAAGATTCCTGCTGGGACATGGGTTGGGAGCCAGCTCCAAAGCACAGCTGGAGCTGCAGGCAATGTCCACACTAATGGGCATCTTCTCTGCCAGCACACCCAGCTCTGCCACATCCAACATGGCCCAGGGACACGGCTGAAAGCTCTTGTGAATCCCTGGTATAGATGCTCAGTAACTACCCTAAGGTCCATTTTAAAAGCCTTAATTTATGGGGTAGGTTGCCCAAAAAATTCACAAGATGTCTGCTCCTGTCTCAATCTGTCCATAAGGGAAAATATTTTTTGCTGGTCATTCAGTTAAGTTAAACAATTTTCCACTGTAAGCAAACCCCTGTGCCTCCCTGTCCTCCTGTCTGTCTGCACACTCTATGCTGCCTCTGGCAGAGATGTAAAAAGGCTTCAAACACTCCAAAATCTGGCACCCTGATGCAAAAGCAGAGCTATTTATTTTCTTACTGTTTAACACAGGAATCTCTTCTGTGGGTGGTTATCTTTAAGAGTGAGATTCAAGGGATGCTGCACTGTGGTCTCAGCTTTATTCTCACCCAGCTGGATGTGTTTCAGGGGTGGTGAACATCAGGGCTTCGAGCAGCACTCGACTCCTCAGATAGCCACACTGAAGTCGAAGGGCATCTTTGCCAAGTCAGGTGTTATTTCCAGGGGGACAGACACATCTACACCCTGGCTCAGCCTATTCTCTTTTGAATATCTTATAAACACTCAGCTGCTGCAATAAGCTTATCATCTGAGAATCTCCTAATTTTTTTTTCTTTTTTCATTTTACTTTTTACCACTTCGATGTAAGTTGTTTTTAATCTTTGTGTCTTGTGAGTGGAAACTGAAAAAAAATAACTTTAGCCACAGAAGGAAAATTAAAAGATCTTTGAATGTTATCTTTTGCCTTAGGACTTCTAGGTAGGTTTGCAGTTTTTAGCACCTGACAGTTACACCTTGCAGTCAAACAGCTTGAAGCATCAATGCCTACTCCCCATAGCAGGTCTAAAGCCTGGGGTTTGCAATGTACAAGCTCTTTTCTTTTCATGCTCTAAGGGATGATTTTAAATGAGTTTAGCTAAACTAGAGAAAATTCTCCCCTCTTGGAGATATTATTAATCATAAAATCATAGAATATCCTGAGTATGAAGGGACCCGCAAGGATCATCGAAGTCCAGCTCCTGAATTAATCTGAAAGAAGTGTTTGGGATGACTCTGTCTCATTCATTTAATTGGGCCTTTTGATAAGACACCTGAGTTAGGCTGACATGGTGCAAACACCAGCCCTTAGGTTGCTTGTCACTGTTTTCTTGGGGTCACTGCTGGCCAAACAGAAATGTGACATAACTTGCTTGTCCTCCTCTGCCAATATTATTGCAAGAGCAAAAAAAAAAAAAAGAAAAAGGAAAAGAAAGAAGGTGACATTAAACCAGCTAAAAAAATCTCAAGAGACCTGTCAATCAAGAAAGATATTTACTGAAGCTTCTATTGACCCATATATGCTCTTATCTAGAAACCTTTATCTTCTAAGACAATGTTGACTAACAGCTTTTCCTTTACTCTTGTTTCTATCTTAAAAGAATAACAAATAAGCTTAATTCTTCACAAAATCTTTAGCAAATGCCTTTTAAGCCTAACACAATGGTAGTTATTTTAAGAAGGATGGCTAAGCACTGCAACACTTTTCTATTTTTCTGTCTTCGTTTTTCATATTGGAGCACTTAATCACAGTTAATCTTTGTGCACAAGGAAGACACATTAACTTTGTTTGCACAGGACTGATATAAAAGCTTTCAACTCCTCTGTTCCTGTATTCATCTCCCTAGTAAGCTTTACCATTTTAAATAACAGATAAAGGAAATACTGAAGATTCAGTGATACAGTCTATCCTTGCTCAAGTAACTGCAGGAACTAAACTTATAAGAAAACTTGGAGCCACCCTGAAGCTGAGCATCTACAAATCCCACTGGGAGGTTTTTGTGGAGGAGAAGGGTGGGGTTTATAAGGGTGTATTCAAAAATAGCAACCTAAAAGCTGCCAATGGTTAGGACAGGTGAAAGGAGACCACCTCCCTGTAAACCTGGGGCTTTTAGATGTCTCTACTCTCTGCATACACAAAAGAGCCTCATTGCTGGCACTGCAGCCACCTCCTGACTTTTGTCTGTGTCCTCTCTCAGTGTTTGCTTCAAAGCAAACAGTAATCACAGAACCTCAGATTCATAGAATGCTTTAGGTTGGATGGGACCTTAAAGACCATCCAGTTCCAACTCCCTGCCATGAGCAGGGACACCTTCTGCTATCCCAGGTTGCTCCAAGCCCCATCCAACCTGGCCTTGGACACTTCCAGGGATGAGGCATCCACAGCTTCTCTGGGCAATGGCTTGTTAAAAAGTCTTGTATTGATAGGGTTATATTCTCCAAGGCTGTGAAACTGGGGCTCCACTAAAATCAATGAGTCTGAAATAAGCAGAATTTCTTTCAGACTAACTCTGATAAGGGCAATGATAATTTAAATGCCTTTTATAGCCACTTTGACAGAGCAATAAAAGTGGGCTTAGTCCTTGCTTATGTGCAAAATTCCCTACTTAATTATCTTGGAATAATAAAAGTAATAAACCCTTTGCCTTCTCCCTATCCCACTCATACCTACCAGAAGAGACCTGCTGGTATAAATGCACCAGTGTGGGACAGGAGAGGAATTAGAATGCTGTGGCTTGAGGATATTGGCTGGAAGGAGAAAGCTATATGTTAATTCATTAAGTAAGACCTGTTCCTGGGATTTTTTTTTCCTCTGATTATATAGGTATGAGCTTAAACTACTGAACTCAGGAGAAATTCTGAGCTCTTGGGGCTGGATGCATGCCATGGCCATATGATGATTCCATAATGGAGGAGTGTCAGAAGTGCACAGGATCCTGTGTGCATTTATTTGCTCAGGAAAGAAGCTTTGATATGGGGAGCAGAGGAAGTGATGGTTCCTCATACTGGCACTTGGGAATCAAGGCTCTGGGACATGGAATGTGCATGGAGCACATCCTTGGATTTCCCAAGGAAAACTCAAAAGGTAAAGAAAAATGCAAAACAGAGAGAAGAGATCCCACAGCAACTTCAGTAGATATTAAAACACAGCTAGAAATCTTCCTTTGCTGTCTTTTGTCAAGTCTGCATCCTGTTTTGTGTTTGCTAAGATCCAGCAAAACACAAGCAGTACAGGTTGCTCCAAAATTTCTCTGTGTCTATCCAGACACTTCTGGGAGCTGTTCACAGAGACCAAACTGAAAAACACTGTGCATATTTTGGCCAAGAGCCATCTTAGTTTGCTATGAAGTGCTGTAGTATAAATAAATATATATGTGCAAACAGATGCATAAAGAACAATTGTTTGGTGGTCAGGAGAAGCAAAGCTGCCCTTGCCCTTTCATCCCAAGATGAGAGGACATTAGATCAGACTGAAAAGCAGGTAGACTCTTGGCTGTTAGGTCTTTTTTTTCCCCCTTCACTTTCTGTTTAGTTACAGTTGTACTGAAACAACTTACAAGAGGCCTGAGTAGCCACCATACTGGCCAGCTGGTCTGCTACCATCTGGTCAGCTCAGAGGCCAGAGAGCCAAAAGGCTATACTCAAAGGACGTGTCTGTGACAACAAATAGACCATGGCTCTGAGGGCAAATGGCACAAAATTAATCAACTATAGAGATTCTTTCTGTCCCTTGTTTCAAAAATTTTGCCTTCCCTGTGGTATTCATTCCCTACATACATCAGAAAATCATAGAAGATGTTGAGTCGGAAGGCACACACAAGGATCAACAAGTCCAGCTCCTGGCCCTGTGCAAAACAACTCCAAGAATCACACCAAGTGCCTGGAAACATTTTCCAAACACTCCCTGAACTGTGGAAGGTTTGGTGCTGTGTCCACCTTCATGGAGAGCCTGTGCTGAGTGTCCTTTGAGGTGCTCTAAGACATGTCTTGCTGCTTGCTGTTGCTCAGAAGACCACAGGTCTTCCATAGATCCCAAATAATTTCTGACAATCTGGTGCAAATGATACAGATATTCCAGGATTTTACTCCAGGTGTTGGTAAGTGGCCAGCTGGATGAATGTCCTAGAAAGCATGGTCTCTACTAACAAGAAAACTGATTAGTGGCTCAACAAAAATATCTGCTTTAAGAGTAAAAAAAAAAAAACCTGAGTAAATTTTAAGAAGTCACTGACAACACTGCTGGCTTCCCACCAGCTGCAGTGGGATTTCACAGGTCATCACGTAAACACCTGAATTTGGGTACCTTCATCTGTGAACTAAATCTCATTCCAAATTCCTACTTGAATATCTAATACCACTTGAAATGCATGAGCTTGTTCGTGGATCTGACCATGGATATCTAAGGCTCTATATCTTACCCGCTTTGTAACAATAAAAGAGTAAATATCAGAAGAAAATCCTTAGAAATAAGCTTCTGAGGCAGCTTCATGTGCACTACAGATAAGGCAGAAGAACCACTTTTTGCTATATTCCTATTTTCAAAGTGCCCTGTTCCAGTCCTCTAGGACAGGCAACTTTGTCTCCTGAGGAAGCAGGTAGGTGTAGAGATTTTTATTGCAGATATGCTTATTTCTAGCTCCCTGTCCTAATGACTGCAGATTGTGCGTCAATTGGTTTTGTCAAAAAAAACCCCAACAAAACAGGCTCCTTGGGTTTCTACAGATTCCCAAAGGAAGTTTTAGTTCATTGGCTGTGGGTATCATCCTACAGTGTCTGAATACTGGTGCTACTGGTTGGGTCTTGGAAGGGATTCAAAGGCAACATTGTACAAGAGAACTTCACAGGTCCTGGCACGTTCAACAGTGGTGGGTAGTGGGGTTGCTTAATAAAGCAGTTCAGTTCAAAGTGAAGGCAGAGGGAGTGTAGGCTCATAGATCACAGCACACATGCTAGCCCAGAAATGCCAGGGTATTTCAGTTGTCATTAAAACATGCAGGTACATGAATTATTGGTGGAATGAATCATCCTGTGATGCCTGAGCACGGAGCCAATAGAGGCAAAACACTTCCAATATTTAGCAAGTTTGGCAAATTGTTTAGCTTGGAAGTTACTGAAAGCCATATTCATTTTAATTAGCCTTCCAGTGTACTGGCAACAGGTCTGGCTTATCTGTGCTCAGACCCCCTCCACGATAGGTGTTTTTCAGGTCCCACACACTGAATTTTGGAAGCAACTTGAGGAATTATGAATGTGAAGGATGGATGTGACTTGTCTAAGTCAGGCAAGACGTGGGTGGGCTCTTTCTCAGCTGTCTGGCACAGCCAGCTCTTGACACTATCCCTCATGTCCCACCTTCCATTCTAGGGCTGGGTTTTCAATAGGGCACAATAATGTGTTTGACATAGAAATCTGGATGCCGCAGATCCTGAACATCATCACAGGAGTCTCAGTTTTTAGGAGATGAGACGTCCAGCAAGGGACACAGTGGGGTTCTGAGTGCTGTGTTCAGACAACCTCCTGTGTGTGCCCATTTACCTCAGGACCATTGAGTGATCTGCATTATCCTGATCTCCCCACCCTGAACCATCAGTGCTGTGGAGTGCCTACAGAACCCAAATGAGGCACCCCAGCAGCAGGCTGGGAGATTATTAGGACTTTATTCAAGTTCTGTGGCACTTGAAAATGGGAATCATGATTAAACGACCCGATTTGTTTTTCAGAGGGAAGGAGGGAGGACTTGGCCTTTTTCCTAGTGTTATAATCTCCCTTCTCTACTTTGGGATGTTCATGAGATAGAAAACCTTGGTAAGAAACTCCCTCCAATGAAAAATAATTAATCTTTCATCATTCCTCATTTACATCTATCTCACTACCAGCCCAGGAATGCTGGTCTAAACAGAGACAATCTCAAAAAAACAGACAGGTAGACAGGGGGAGTAGCAATGTGGACTTCATCTTAGACATCAAAGCGATTGTTAACTGAGTTCTATTTATAAAGCTGGTAGATTTTCAATGCACTTTCACAGAATGAGATAGACAATTAAAGAGTGGAGGTTTTGTGTCGGTGAGTAAGTAAGCGCTTCATTTCTAAAATGATTTGACTTAAATGAGTTGCTTAAGGTTCTGTTTATAGTCTTGGAGTGCTGGTGCACTGTCACACCTCCACTGGTAACATCTACCCTCAGGGACTTGAGGGAACAGCATCTGGCCATGTGGTTTTTCTCCAATAACTTGTTAGCACCCTTTGCTTCCCAAAGCACACTGTTTTTTTCCTGACATAACATGAAAAAAGGAGTAACTTTAGGTCCCACATCTCTAGGCCAAAATCCTGAATGGCAAGATTAAATATTTCTAAATTTTTTCATTCAATGCCTATAGGAATTTTTAACACTGAACATGAAGGCTTGTGTTTGAGGAATAACTCAAACACAGGTAGAGGAAGGGTAGGGGAAGTACAGAAACTGAGATTTCCTTGTCCAGCTATGGATGGAGTGGGAAGATGAAGGACGTAGGACATGATGGGGAGAGAGAGGAGCTGCTCACAGTAAAGCATCTTATGGTCTCTCCTGTTCTGGAGAACAGGATTTTTTCACAGAGTTTCTTTCCCAACAGGGAAATGTAACTAGCCATCTGGGACTAATTAGTCACCTGGTGAAGGAAAACAGGAACTATAAACTGATTTAAGGGTCCTGCCTCTCTTGCTGTAACATTTCTCCAGCGATGACTTCAGACTCACTATGGGGAAAAAGGGAGAACTGCTTGCAAGAAACACTTTTGCCTTTGTTTATCCTTGGTGGCCTCAAGGAATGGATCAGACCATCTTAGAGCAATATTCAAGCTGCACTTTACCTCCCTGATGCTCATTTCCATCAATATAAGTAGCACCAGCTTCTATAACTCCTGAAGAAAAGCTGCCTTTTTTTTTTAAAGAGCCCATGTCCATCTCTCAGAGTGGTGAAGATGAGGTTAATGATGTGGCTACTTAACTGCTCTAGATCAGAGAGCAAACAAAAGAGAACACAGAATTGTCCCTTGGTAAATTTTCACTTAAGATAATCTCAGAGGTGGATTCCATTTTTTGAGTGTTTGATTTCACCACCATCACTTTAAAGCCTTCCTTCTTGAAATTGAGACACAGAACTGTGACTCTGGTTATTACAATGCCAGAGAGGAACTCAGGTCAGATGTATTGAGCCATGTGTGTTCAACACTAGACTCTCAATATAGCCGGCAGGAATGGGAACAGAGGGGAAGAGCAGTGTGTAATAGCTAACAGCAAATAATAGATACATTGGGGAAAAAACACCTGGGGATAATCATGCAGTGATGCTTCCTCAAACACCCTCCCAGGTGTCAGAAATTTACATGTGAACCAAAGGGGCTACCTTTATGTTCAGTAGCCCTGGGGGCTTTTAATTCCCTGAATTTCTCCAGCAGCCCACTGGACCCAGGTAAGCCATTGGCAAAGGTTTGTCACTCTCACCTCTGGAGACAACATTGCAGCTCCTGTCCTGCTGTGCATTTTCACCTGCCAGGTGCTTCTGGTAGGGCTGATCTGGTGCAGGAAGCAACAGCCTTGGGTGTGAAGAATCACAGCAGTGGGAGAAGTTGTACTGCAGGGCTTTGCTGCAGCTGGGCTATCACCTGGCAGCAGCCCACACTCAGAAAAGGTTTGCTTGAAGGTGTTTTCCCAATGACACCTTGGATATGGGAAACCTGGCGCAGGGAATGTCTCTTTGGATACCAATGTTGCAGAACTCTACATTACATGTAGAGTTTCATGTGGAGGTTATTAGCCATGGTGAATAAAGTGGGTGGCATGAAGCTTGACAGAGGCACATATCTTGGGGGAAGTGCCTGTAGTGGGTGACAGTGTCCTCTGGTCCTCTCTTCTCCTCCTCCTATTGCCAAGCCCAGCTGTGCCCACACAGCTTCCAGGGCTGGTGCACAGGCAGCAATTTGAACTCTGCTAGACAAAAAGCAGTCTCACACCTCTTCTTCTTCCAAAAGCAGCACCAAAGCAGGAATGTGGAGTGAAGAACCTGGATGTAGGTAAGGGTGGGTTCTGCCTCTAAGAAAACATGTGTGGAATCACAAAGTTGTTTACTTAATGTCTTTATGGATTTGGAAGGCACTCCCAAAACACTCCCTCCACGCAACCCTGCCCCTCCCTCACCTCCTCAGCTTGGAAGATGCCTAACAGGAGGCTGGCGTGGACCCCAGTGATGCACAGACCTGTGTGGGGTAATCACGCCAAAGAAATATTTTCACTCCTCTACATAGTTCTCATATGTACACCTCATATCCCAGCAGCCAAGAAAGCTGAGGGACTCTGTGCAGTTCTGAAGGCATTCCCATTCCCTCTCCCATCAACCCCTGTCAGCCAAGTATCTTGCTGAGAAAGATAAGGAACAAGCTGAGGTGCCACCACGAAGGCTCTATCCCCATCCACCCTCTTGCAAACCCAAACAAAAGTCAAGAATGCTCCCTAAACCAGCCTCCGAGAGGAATGGGTTAACCTGGGAGGTAGTGAAAGCCACATGAGAACTACACAGGTGCAGCAACAGTTTTTATTTGGTAAATATCACCTCCCCAACCCAAGAGGAGGCCCATGAAAGGAGATGCCTCTTCTGCAAATAGGAAGAGTGTGGTTAGGAGCACTTGCCGATCTAATAAAGGCTGTTGAAGCTTCAGCTTCCGTTGGTGGTTAACCCCGTGACTCTGCTCCGCTCCTCTGAAAACAGCACCTGAGCGATACACGGCTTAATTTCGTTTGATATTGACATGGTTTTTATCACATTACCCTGGCACTGGGCACGCAACTGAGAGGCGCTGCTCAGTGGAGCAGGGGGAAATTGGTACAGAACAAGCCAGGGTTGTGCATTGCTGCATGACAGGGTGCTTGGGTCAGCTGGGGAAATCCGGGCTGCCCCTGCCTGGTGAGCAGCTGCTGGGATGGGTGCAGGGCAGAGAGCCATGGTGCAATAGGAAAATGGTTGGCCTTGTGGTTGAAAACCAAGCTTGATGACCTATTTCCAAGCAAAACTGTTCTTTTTTTGGGGTTGTTGTTTTTTTTCTGCCTCTCGAGGAGGAGTGCTTGGATTGAATAGATGAGATGTGCAGCTCTCTGTCTGAGATGAAGGTTGGATCCTTCATCTGCATCAGAGCCACCTCAGCCTGCAACACCTATGTTTCCTCCAGGCCAAGGCTCTAAGGTAAATAGAAGCTGCAGAGCAGGATGGAGCCTGAGCACTGAGCTGATTTTTGCATTAGGAGCTTTTTTGCATCTCCAGCCCAGAGCCCTTTTGCATCCACAGGACTGATTTTTGAGCAGACAGAAGTATATTAGCAAAAACCTTACCCACAGCTTGTGTCCCAGCTCTAAAGCTTCTTCACAAGCTCAAGGGCTTATTTTTTTCTTCCTGGAGTAAGTAATGCCAAAATTAGGAGGAGGATGTTACATGGAACTGATATCACCCTACCCTGTGGTAGCATCCGAAATTACCATCACATCCTCTCCTGAGCTGGAAATGGCTGTTCTCTCACATCCACTGTGCAACCCCAAGCAGCTTTGTGAGGGGTTTGCCAGGTTCACTGTCCATAAATATATCCCTATTTTCTCCATCCCTAGGCACTGCTAAATTGTATTTCAGATACTGAGGAAGATGAGGGAAAAAGTCTGCAACAGGCCTTTGTGAAGGTATTTTATTTAGGGTAGAATATGTATATTTTTTTCTTATTCAGAATTTTCTTTGTCTGCAAAACATCACACACACCCCTATGACTCTGTAGGCACACTACAATTTTAATATTTCTTCAGTTCATGTTTCACTCACTCCACATCAGTGAAGTGGCATCTACAGAGTTGCAGTCCACCTCCAGGCTGGTAAACAGCTCCCTGGAGGTGCTCCTTCATCTGGGCCAGCTCTGCTCTGCAGAGGTCCAACTCATAATGGTGGGGTTTAACGCTGCTCCCATGGCAACCCAGCAGAAAGTTTCTCCTTACTTCACTAAGGCAGGATTGGGGTGGGCTGTCATATGCTGCAACACATCAAAGCTGACCTTATTTGACATCCTTTAGTGTTCAAGTCCAGGTTGGATGGGGTTTGGAACAACCTGGTCTAGTGGAAAGTGTCCCTGCCCATGGCAGGGGAGGTTGGAATGAGGTGATCTCTGAGACTCCTTCTAATGCAAACCATTCTGTACTTCCGTGACTTTTATTCACTGCAGGGTCCGTGGGCTGTGACAAACATCCTTCCCCCCCCCCCCCCCCCCCCCCCTCTCCTCCTGGTGAGATAAGGATCAGGAAGGGAAGGTCTCTGCAATCTNCCCCCCCCCCCTTCTTTCTTTCTCCCCTGTCCTACTCTCCCATCCAACATCTCCTTTGCACAGCTGGGTTCTTCACAGTGCTGGTTTCTCCAGGCATTAACTTATGAATGGTACAGGTAACACTTTGGAAATTTACCCTTATGTGCCAACTTCCTGCTATGTGAAACACCTGCATTTAACAGCAGAGAAAGAAAACAACCACCACAGTAAACCCTGGGTAAAACTGGTTTCAATTAGGAGCCTTAATTGCAATGAAACTGAAAGGAAACAAAATGGGATCTCTGCTTATATGAGCTCTCCTTCTCTCTCCCTACTCCCCTTCTCACTCCCTCCAGTATGGGTGAGGCATGACATCTCTTCAGTTCCCACCCAGACATGCATCATCCCCACAAGTGGGCCAAGTACCCAAATCTGTGCCTTCTTTCTCATTTTCCCTCCTCACAGGCTGAGGTGGAATTCCAGCTACAGATTCTCATGGCTTCAATAGACCTTCAGACACTTTGGCACAACTCCTTCTGTACCCCAGGCTGGTGCTTCTCACCCAGTTACCCTCGCAGTGAGCCCCAGAGACCCCAGCTTGTTTTCCTTTCTTTGCCTCATCTTCCCTCTGTTTTGGGATGCCAGCCATCACAGAGATAGTGTACCTGACTTCCTGACTGAAAGGAGTACAACAGGGGCTGCCAACTTCCACACGCATTTCCCCCCCTCCCCTTGCTGTAAATATTCTCCATGCAAGAAGACTGAAAACTACAATTTATCCATTTTAACCCAGCTCTGCTCAAGGTGTGGCTATTTTCATATTTCCATCAACACAGTTTCGTGTCTCTTGGCAGAGTGAGCGTGTTGCCATATGCAGTATCGCGTCCGCAGGTGTTTCAGCCCCTGCCACGCTAAGGAGGTGAGAGGAGATGGTTCGGACCTGTCACACCTACATTTCATCATAAAAATGTTAATGGATCATTCCAGAAAGCCTCTGCAATCTTTTCACTTGCTTTTACTGAATGTTGTGTTGGACATTCTTGGCACCAGCATGGCCCGTTTGTGCCTTGTTTCTGCCCCTGGAGAGCTCGGGTTGGGTTATGTACAGCATTTGTTCTCAACTGCAGGGTTCTGCAGACTCCAGTTTCCCCTGTCATTAAACATTTTACTATTGGACTTTCCACTCTTCTAGCAGGAGATCCTGGTGATGATGGCCATGGTGGCAGGTGGTCTTCCTCCTGGTTCTATGCACAAGTGTGCTAAATGACTACCAGACCCAAGTGGCAATAGGACCCCCCACACAAGGAAGTTTGAAATTCAAAATTCAGAGATGCCATCACTGTGTGTGAATCCAGGGTGTCTGGGTCTGTCTGTCTTTGTTTTTACTGGTTTTGTACTATATACAAAGATATATATATATATATATATATGTATACAGTAACCTGAAAAAAAACCCTACGCGATTGAGTTTACAGCTGCTATTGTAAGGTTGTATGGTTTGCTCAATAATTTTTTATAGCCCATGTTGTCCTTTTGGGAAGAGCTGCTTCTTGTTGTCCTTATTCCATAGTGGCTTTCTCCATCCTGGTTGCTGATGTTTATCAGCACAAAATGGTGAGAGCAAAAGTGAAGGAGAATATTTACCCAGAGGAACATTCCCCTAGGAGAAGGCACAGTATGCTTGCTGGAGCAAAGCTGTGTGTTTCTTTAGCTCATGTCAGTGCAGGACCTAGAAAACAGGCAGAAGAGCTGAAAATCCTTTCAGCAGAGTTGAGTTGCAGCAAAATTTTCAGCATGTAAGGAGGGACTGTTAGCTTCCAGTAGGGTTGAGGAGAGAGCAAGTAGCATCCCGGGATTCATGCAGACATGCAGGGAACTGAAGGATCACCCCTCCTCTGCTCTGGTAGTGGGGATGGCCCCACTCAGCTGTTGCAGGTGGGCACTTAATGATATAGGATGCAGCTGGGTTCCCTGTCCAGGAAAGACACAAGCCATTGTGTGGGTTGCAATTCCAAGTTTTTCTTCATGCCTATACCACCATCATCTAGAGGAAAGTGCTGTTTCCCTTCTGTGTCAAGGAACCTTTTTCTCAAGGAGGCAAAACAAGATTTGCATGAGGCAGCCAGGATGAGAGTGCCACCTTTCTCACAGCAAAACCACCTGTCAAACCCTTACTGCTCATGACACAGCCATGAAGGCAGCAGAACCAGAGCTCGATGGAGAACTTACCCAGGCAGAAACTTTTATCTGCCGGTCTCCCGCAGCACTGGGTGCGCGTGGTAAAACCGAAATCTTCCTCAGCATAGCTGAGCTTCCTCAGCGTGGTTGCCCTGCAGTGAAAGAAGGGATTGGTGTGTGTTTGATATGTGAGAGGTCCTGGTTTGCCTTGCACTGCGGCTGATGGGCTCAAGATGTGAAACTCCCATCCGTGCTGTGGCCGAGGCTCGCTGAGCACCAGCGTGTGGCAAACAGCAGCCATGGGGCACGTCCCTTCCTGGCTGTGACCTGCCCTGGAGATGGGGAACTGCAGCTGGGTTCCTGGCATGGTTAAAGCTACTACCCTTGCTCACCACAGCTCCCACTTCAGACCCGTTCTCCCTTCTCACAGTTGTTTCCTTAGCTGCTTTAGCAGAGGTGGTACATGCCACACTGGGTTTTGAGCAGACATTGGGGAGCTGGAAGCCAGCCTGGCAAAGGACTTGTTTGTGTGATTTTTTGCAGTTGTGAGGAGGAAGTTTAGAACTGGACATGGAAAAGGAAACAAAATAGAATTTTCTCCCTCCCAGATTTCTGTTGCAGATTCCTGAGGCAGCTTTCTCCTGCTCTTTCTCCTTGTTGTGAGACTCAGTTTCTCCACCTGGGAAATGAGGAGAGATGTTTGTATTTTCAGCCAAGATACAGATGGCCACTTGCTGCTGTGGCTCGGCTTAAGATTAGGCTGTGCATGCCATGGAAATAGAGGAGAAATGCAGAAGAAGTTATCACGACCTTAGCACCCACAGTTTTCATGCATTGACACCAACCACCGACTTCCAGTGTGCACAACTTTCCTGTGAGGTTACATCGATGGGACTGGAAAGAAATTTTTGGGTCACCAAATTCAGTCCCTTGCTGTGTCTGCCAGTCATCTTTACCCTTTCCTCTAACAAACTTTTCAGGTTTTCAACCTGTGCACTGCTCTTACCAAAGCTCTTCCAGATCCAGATTCCATATAGCATTAGCCATATTTTTCCACTATTACTTGGGAGTGGAATGAACAAAAATCAAAACAAGAAAGACTGAAAGTCAAATCATTCTCTTTCTCATGGTGTAAGATCCTGCACATGGGTTGGAGCAATCCCGAGCATAAATACAGGCTGGGTAGAAAATGGGATTGAGAGCATTCCTGACTTGTGGGCGTTGATAGATGAGAAGCTTGAAATGACCCAGCACTGCGCACCCAGAAAGTTCTGCCATATCCTGGGCTGCATCAAAACAAGTGTCACTACCAGGTCAAGGGAGGAGATTTTCCCCTTCCACTTTGCTCTTGTGAGAACCATCCTGGAGTGCTGCATCCAGCTGTGGGACATCCAACATAATAAAGGTGTGGACCTGCTGGAGAGAGTCCAAAAAAGGCCACTAAGATGCTCAGAAGTGTGGAACACCTTTGCTATGGAGACAGGCTGAGGGAGTTGGGATTGTTCAGCCTGGAGAAGGCTCCAGAGAGACTTTATGACTCCTCCCAGTTTCTGAAAAAGCTACAAAAGAGTTGGAAAGGGACTTTGCATACAGACATGTAGTGACAGGACAAGGGGATATATGACTTTAAGCTGACAGCAGGTAGATTTAGATCAGATACTAGGAATAGAAATTCTTGTGGGTTTTGAGCCTGTTACCTGGAGAAACTGTGGATGTCGCATCCCTGACGGTGCTCAAGACCAGGCTTTGAGCAACCTGGTGTAATGGAAGCTGTCTCTCCCCAAGGCAGGAGGTTGGAACTGAATGATCTTTAAGGTCCCTTCCAACCCAAACCATTCTGTGACCTTATGATCCTTGTAAAGTGTTTTATATCTGAACAGAGGTGGCTGCACCATGAAAAACAGAAGAACAAAACACTAAGCAAAGCTGGTGCAGCCACATTGACTTTGCTGCAGTGCACTGAAGGAATCCCTTTGGATTATGCCAAAAGCAGAGCACGTTTTGTTGAGTGTGCAGTTGGGTGTATAAGTATTTGAGAAGGAAGTCCTTCCTGTAGCCAGACTTTTGTGTGCAAAGCAAACCTGGCCTGGCTTCAAGCATGGGCCTAGCCCTGTTTTCTCCTCAGCCAGCTTTGGTCCCCCACTTCTTGGCCCTTTGCAGCCAAGCATTACCAGGCCATGTGTTTTCAGGAGCCATCAGGAAAGTGAATGAGCTAAAGTGTGAAGTCACTGTGCACCAGCTAAAACATTTAGCCCTTGTGGGGATGCTCTCATTCAGGAATAAAGTCACCTTACATTGCTGTAGCTAAATCCTCAGAGGAGGATTAAGCACTAAAGGCATTTTAATCCTAAATGAGAACCTGCACATGTGCTTTAATTTATGGGCATTGACTTCACACCTGTAGTTAGCTGACTTGCCTGCATTTCCCTGTATGTCCCCGTGTAAGAAAGCTCTAATGAGATGCAACTGGAATTTGGGTGATGCTGTTGTTATTAATTCTCTTTTTGAGGTTTCTGTAGTTTAGGTTTCAATGCATTCCTTGTGGCTTGAGTTGTTTTTCTTCCCTCTTTTTGGTCTTTTAATACACCCTTTAAGTTTTGGTATATAGCATGTTTGATTAAAAGAATTCCAGATGGGAGAATTTTACCTTCAGAGAAACATATGCTTTTTGGCCATTAGAACTATTTTGAATCCTAATGGGAATTAGGTATGAAGCAGCCACCACCTGTGGCTTTGAATAATTCTTTGAATAATTCTTTGAATGAGAGGGGACTCTTCCTTTAAGTGTACACTTCTCCTTCATAGAAATTCATAACTCTAAGTGCTCAGCTAAGCTACTGAAGTTACCCAGTTGGAATCCTAATGCTCTGTCTATAAACATTGTAAAAAGTAATTTTGTCTGGGTTGGTTCACATTAAAATATCTTTGGAGAAGTCTCTCTCTTTGTTGGCTAAAGACTTGAGTGTAGAAACTAGTCAGGACAGACAGAAAGACACCTAAACTTTGTTAGTGCAATGATTCCACTGTACTGGTCTGCTTTTCTGCTTCCAAGAGGGAACTCAACCATGACATTTGTAAGGGGGAATCAAGGCCACCTACACTGTTTTTTCATCAGCTGGAGCTCTTTGACTCTGAGGTGATCACACAGAATGAAATGTGGGCAGAATTAGGTCATGTTAATGCACCAATAACTTTCCTGGCTGGGAAATTGTGCGTTAGCTTTCTAAGAACGTCCAACAACACCCATTATCCTGAAAGTTGATGTCTGTGAGGAGAGGGAAGTGGATTCAGTGCTGCCAGCCTGATGGAGGGTCTGAAGCACAAATCTTATGAGAAGTGGCAGAGGAAACTGGAGCTGTTTAGATTAAAGAAAAGGAGGCTCAGGGGTGAACCTCATTGTTGTCTAAAACTCCCTGGAAGGAAGCTGTAATATGAGGGAAACTGGTTTCTTCTCCCAAGTAACAAGCAATAGCACAAGAGAAAACGGCCTCAAGTTGCTCCAGGGGACGTTTAGATTGAATATTGAGAAAAATTTCTTTTCTGAAAGGGTTGTCAAATGCTGGAACAGACTGCCTGGGAAGTGATGGGATCTCTGTCCCTGGAAGTGTTGAAAAAAACTTGCAGATGTGGTACTTAGGGACATGATTTAGTGGTAGACTTTGCAGTGATGGGTTAAGGGTGGGACTTGATGATCTTGGAGGCCTTTTCCAACCCTAGTGATTCTATCATTATATGAATTTATCAGAAGACATCTGTGGCTCCAGATTCAGTAGTACCCAACAAACAGGATTTTGGTTTAGAACAGAACTGGGAACAAAGGCACAGCCCCTGATCCTGTTGTGCTTTGGTTTTCCCAGGTGGAGCTGGGAATTCCCAGATTAAATAATATCTGTTCTCTTTGCTTTGAAAACTCTGTCAACACTTGATGAATCTCAGGTATTTTAGGAGTGATGATCTGAAACATGAGTAATTTTGTCTTCTAGATGAATCTTTCTCCCTCTGACCTGGGGAGCCAAAAGAGATAAAATTTTCCATTTGGACCAAAGATTTGCCTAGTACTGAGCCCCTGACTGGGGTTCTGAGTTATAAAGTGAATATTGTTCTAATAATAATCATAAAATAATTATTATAACATGCTCAATATGATACTTCATTCTGCATGTAAGGTAAATGAATACACCTTCCCATTTGTTGTTATCATTGTTTACTAATTATTCCTGTAGCCAAAAATGTTTATTGCTCCATGAAACTAAAGGACAAGGGGCTTAGGCTGAAACTGCCTCTCACTTATAATCACTTTCATCCTCTAAAAAGGAGGGAAAATAGCCAAGATTCTCTGCTCAAAGGATTGTTTGGTTTTGATTTTGCTGTTGTTGTTGTTGATTACTTTATAAAGTCTCTAGGGCAAATATAAAATGTTCTCACCTAAACCCTGATACCTGGAAATCAATATAACCTGGTCAATGACTCTGAGCTTTTTCAGGAGTTGATCCTCTTCGCAATGTATGAGCTGTTGCCAGATTTTAAGCATGTGAGTGGTAATGCCAGAAACAGTGGACTTCATCTGCCCTTAGAGCAAAGTGCACTCTTTCAAGGATTTTTTCAGAATGGGTTGCTCTTTATTTCTAAATAATCAGAAAATTTGAATTCTATTGTTCATCTGCAATTCTCATAAAGCTCTCTAAAAGCAACAGAAAAGCCCAATTTCCACATGAAAACATATTCAATTACACACCAGAGAAGCAGAAAAATAAACAATCTTTAAACCAATGCAAGATGTAAGAACACACACTCCCTTCTTTAAGAGGTGCCAAAGTACCTTTCAAGTGACCATCAACATTTAGAGCTGAAAGCTTCCTAGGCCTTGAGGCATTTATACACAGACTTCCTTTGACTTGAAAAGTCTGTCACTTTCATTTAAAAGTAATAATTAAATTAATGTTTAAACTAAATATTGAAGTGACACGTTATATTGCAGGATGAGCAGGTCAGTGTTGCAGGGAAATGAGAATGCTGTTGTGAACATCACTTTTCTGCTCTTCCTTGTGTCATTCACTCATTTAAATCATAGAGCTCAGCAGACCTCAAAACAATTTACAAAGGAATTACAATAAATTACGCTCATCCCTGTTTTTCACAGAGAAGGAAACTGAGGCAGAGAGAAGTGAAGTAACTTGGCAAGTTTCTGCAGCAGGGCTGTTGCAGAGGCAGGCAGGATCCAGATCCTTGGGATCATCGCAGATGTCAGGCTGTGTTGTGTAACATTACGTGCAAAATGTGTATTCTCTAATTGCTACAGACTAAATCCTAAGGAAATAATGAAATGCAGTAATCCAAACTAATTGTACACTTTAGTTGTTTAAGCAATACAAGAGGTCGGACTGAATACCATGCCCACTAAACCATATCACAAATGCATTTGAAAATAAGAAAGAATTTGGGGGTTTTAAACATTTTCTAGATCTTTGGTCCATGTGACTTTGAAGTCACAAGTGAGGGGCTGGAAGTGTGCTGTCTTTTGTTTTGTCTGATCCCAAGGTTTCGTACAACCCTGTGACTCTCACTTTCTGAGGGGAACCATGAGGTTCTTGCTGCCTTAAGGCTCCAGGGCTTCTGTTGTTTTCAGCAGCATTAGTGATACAATTTCTGCTTTGAAAACATAACTCAAATCTCTAGTCGTAAACCAAATAAATCTTATGACAGTGTAACAAAAAATCCACAATTCTCATCTCCAGGATCTGTCTTTATTCCATCACTGCCCTTCAAGGAGGTGAATTCTGCTCCAGCTTGCACAGATACGTTTTGCAGTGTAGAGCTGTACTTAAAGGGAGATGCATTTCTTCGTGCCGTGGTGAATTTGGCCTTTAGGTAGCAAATTCTTCCCTCTGTTACTCCACTACAAGCTCTTGCACTTTTTCTGGGGCAAGAAATGTCTTTATGTTCAATGCATGTGAAGGGCTGGGTGTACTGTGGTTCTGGGCCACATTTTGGGGCTCCTAGGCACTACCACATGCTGCATAATTAATATTAGTAATGAATAATAATAATAATAGCTATAATAATAATAATGTTTGAATAGGAGGGAACCCCATAACCTTGCCCTTGGGTGCCTGAGTAGGAAACACAAGCCAAGGCAATCCAAGAGAGACACCAACAACAGGGTTACAGCAGCCCTGGCAGCTGCTGGCTTTCCTAATAAGCATTATAAATGTGGCTGGGAGAGAGAGGCAGTGCACAGCAATTTCACATTACTAGGCTCCACGTACAGGGCAGTGTACCATCACCGATGGAGTCATTTCAGTCTCGACTGGAAAACCAGTGGGAATTACTGCTCTGGAACACTTTTCATTGAAGGGAGAGCAGCCCCAGGAGCAAGCTCTGAGAGCAGCACTGGGGTGTAAAATGAATTGCAAACAACTCCTGCTTTTACGTCTTCCATACAAATGCTTGAGTGATGAGACTCGGGCTATTATGGAAGGTTGCTCTGTGGTGCCAGCCAATTGGTTATCACTGGGATGATTAACAGCTCTGCCTGTCACCTCTTTATTCCAATGAACAGGACCCACTTTGGTTCTGGCAGATCCCCACTGACCCTTAATTTGTTGCAGGATGAATCCTGAGGAGGTGCTGAGCATCTCTTTATTCCAGCACTTCTTTGAAATCAGCATCCCCTTGAGAAATGACAACAAAGGATGACTGAAATTTGTATTTTTTGCCCCACTGTTACTGTTTTTATTCTGCCTTCATGTCTAGACTTCTAGCAGTTCCAGAAGGCTGTTTGATACCTGGAGAGAGAAGGAACCTGACTGATCTTTATGTCAGGATGGTGTTCTTGGTGCAGAAAAGGTTTTTGATAGCACAACTTGTCCTTCGACAAGCAAGGCCCAGCATAACATCAGCAGCTTAGCACATATTTTTTCTGCTACACAAGAGCAAACTAAAGTTTTGCACTGAGAAAGAAGGAAGGATTTGGCCTCACGTCTCAGTGCCAATGAGTCTCGTGGTTTCCATTTAACCTGGCATTTATTGCCTCTCACAGGAAGACCCTTAAAAAATGTCAGCAAAACAATTATTGGTGCAAGCAAATATTGTCTGGATAAAGGACTTCAGCATGCCAAGACAAATCCTGCCAACTTCCAGTCTACTGTAAAACCAAAGAAACTCTCTTGATTTTTTTTTTTTTTGGCATTATTGGGAAAGCAAAGCCCAGCTCTTCAGGGCCCTTCCCAGTCATTCCTGGAAGGGTCAGTCTCTGCTCTGAAATCCACCACACCCTTGCTCTTGCCAGCTCCTAGGTCACAGCCATTAACCTACTGCCAGTGTATTTCAATCAGTTTTTATGCCCCTTCTCCTGTCTGATGGAAGGGCTTTTCCTAAACTTCACTCCTCTGATGTTCAGAAATCTTCAAATTTCCAGCCTTTATGGCCAGTTTGTTCTTGTGCCAACATTGTCCTTTTGTTTAAATACTTCATTTCCCTCCATGACACTTGCCCACCTTCCCCTCCCTAGGATGTATTTATAGAGAGCAATCATATTCACTGCTAACCAGTGCCTGCTCAGCACCTTCCAGTATAGGTCCCTGGCATCTGTCTTACAGACATGGATTAAAGTGCTTCCTCTGTGTCTGAACGCAAACAGAGTTCCCACCCTGTTCCAAACATGGTGCTTGCACACGCTGGATCTGGTCCAAACGGCCTCAGGATTGCCTATACACTTAATTTAAATGGCAACAAAAATAAATCTCAACCCAAGCTGTCTCACGGGACGGGCTCTTTGCAAACAATGGAGATCCGTGCCCTTCTCTCGGTTCCCTCTGCCTGAGAAAAAAAGGGCAACTCCAAGTTGCCGAGGCTGAATTCCCTTCCCGCCTCACTGGTGCTCTCCCCCTGCCCTGCTCCTGAAGTCTCACTGGGGAGGGAAGCCCCTGCAGTGGTGCTGATAGGACTGGAGTTGTCTGGCTGCCAGGGTGAATCAGAACAGCTCCGTCTCTAACATCCCACCGCCTGTTAATTAATGCATTAATGAATTGCCTTCTAATTCCTATAATCACCCTTATTTTTGGGGGTGAGCAGGCTTTCAAGGTTGCACAGCTTGCCCAAGGCCACATAAGAAGTTAGTGGCAGAGCCAAGAAAGAAACCTGGGTGCCCTGACTCCTGGGCTGGGCCAAATTGCTCTCCTTTTGGTAAAACATCCTATGCACCATTTCCTTCGCTCCAGCAAATGCGCTCGGTGCGACGAAGCACCTTTTTTTTTTTTCTGCCTTACAGCAAGACTGCAGCAAAGCGTGTAACAAACTGAGATTTGAAGCTGCCTTCAGCAGTTCCTAATCTCTGCAAACGTTATACTCTTTGTGGTAAGGAGCTTGGGAAGCTCTCCCTGCCTCCTTTGTGAAGGCAGATACGTGGAACTGGCAGGGTATTGTTTTCACTTCTGAGTCAAGCTCGCCTTCTGTACGGAGATAAAACTTCCTTCAAAGTCAAGAAGAGTTTTGCTGAAGTGCATTAGCCCAATTTGTTTTTAACTTCTATGTTACTTCACTGGCATAAACAAGTACAAACTAGTGCTAATGCTATAGGCAGCCAGTACAGCTACTACAGGGGGAACTGGTTTGAGATCTGTTAGTGCATTGATGGGAAAACCATCCAGTTCTGATGATCAAATATCTGTTTTCCTCTAATTAATTTTTTTTTCACTTGCTCACAATAATGCTTGTTTTTGCACATCTAAGTTAAAGTAAACTCCCCTAACTTCATGGGTAAACATGAATGGGATTATCTTCAGTATGTTTGATATTATCATTTTCTTTTTGCTATTTCACTATCATTATTATTCAGAGTTCATCGCAGAGGTGATATTTCAAGACAAATTAGGCAGAATTTATATTGACCAAATCCATCCTAGGGCTGCTTCATCACCTTTAAGTGACTGATCTTGGGATGGTTTCATGGACTTTGTATATAAAGTGACATTTACCTTCTTTTCAGTTTCCTGTGTCATTGTTACTTACCAGGGCAGCCACCAAAAGAGAATCTAACTAAAAGAAATATGCATGTAATTTATTATATGGATTCAGTCTTCTAACACACTAGTGTTTCCTGTGAGAGGTGGAGGATTATCAATCTGCATGTATGGTTATGGTTTTGGGTGGGAAATTTTCACCTGAAAAAGAACCTTTTTAGAAAGAACCTGTATATTTTAGTACTTTTTTATTTTTTTTTTAAACATGAAAAAATCTGGAGTGTCATCAGCATTCCCGAGGGTCTTGATTGTTTTCTGCTTGTTACTAAAATTGAAGGTGGTTCCAATCTTGCATTAAAGTTTCTATAATACACCATTCAACTGTTTTCTTCTCTGTATTGCATAAGTGGGACTTTGAATGTCTTGTATGCAAGGTAAAAAACAGAACTGTAAAGTCCCACCTCTCAAATGCAGAGATTTCAATCACTCCAAGATCTGCTCAGCTGGCAACTTCTTGCCCAGGAGAGGACCAGACTGGGGTGATGGGTTGAAAAGTGCTCTTCTCACTGCTTGCACTCCTGCACGAGAGACGACACAGGAGAGCTGTTGGGGATTTATGGAGAAGAGTCCATGGACGTCCTAAAGAAAGAGATCAGAGCAGGAGGCAGAAGGGAGGCTCCTGCCTGGTGGTGTGAAGATTGCTGATTCAGGGCTGCAGCCCTTGCAGGAGTTAGTGTGCTCTGCAGTGCGAAGGGAGCCAAGCCACTTATGCAATATTAATATTAATAACTGCTTTGCACTTCTATAGCGCCTTTCATCCGAGGATTTCAAAGCGCTTTACAAACATTAATTAATTAAGGCCCATAACACCCTGTGAGGTAATGCAAGTAGATATTACAGCTCATGCAGAGGCCAGAATTGCCAGCATTACAGGTATAATCCTCTAGCAAGAGTTAACTTATTCTTGAGCAAGCTTTCTTACTTATAGGCATAAACAGGCTTCCCTTTAACACCGATCGTGCCTTTTTTTTTTCCTTCTTCCCCTTGATCTGTCAGTCTTCACACAAGCAAAACTCCCACTACGAGGCAGCCAAATGAGGTGAATGAGCAGTACTTCCATCTCCCAGCTCACTGCTTCCTCTTTGATCGTCTGATAAAATTGTAGGATATTGAGAGGCTGCAGAGTTGTGTCACATATTAGTGTCCTGCTTCTGTGGGGTTTCCCTGTTCTAAATATACTTTGCACCAGGGAGATTAAAAAAGGAAGTGAGCTAAAATATGTTTTATGGCACCTGCTTATCAGATGACCTCCAAACAACCTGCAGACATTAGCTAATGTAGCCCTCATTGCAGCTGGTCATAAATGCCATTAGTGCCATTTTAGCCAAGGATTTTTTAACCGTTCCCAGCTCCTGTATTTCAGGACTGAGTTTGGGGCTGGTGAGGAAAAGGTGACCTCTTAAATCTTCTGCCCTGTTCATTGCAGACCCTCATTTAACTCTGGTCTTACACTTCGTCAGCTCAAGATTTGTTCTCATCCCATTTTCAGCCTGCCTTTTCCTTTATGGGAAGGTGTGGGATGCTTTTCCATTGATTCCTGTCCACCCCATGTGGGACTAGAGCAGGGTCAAGCTGAGTGAGGTACATTCCAGGCAGCTCTGAGTGCACCTACAAAGGGTTCCTGCCCTAAAATCCAGCACTGAAAACACACTGAGACCTGGGCTGACATCTTTGGCCACGCTGAGTCACGTTGTGCATTTAAATATGCTGGCATGTGTCCCTCAGTCCTGGCAGGAGCAGACCTGTCCAAGGGGAAGCCAGGTGTTGGAAAAGCCATATTTGTGCTCTTATATTCCAGTGCTCACAGGTGCTCCACGGTCTGCAATATGCAGAAAATTGCTGTTTATTGTTTTTGCCACAAAATAGCCATTTTTCTGCCACTAGCCCATCTCCCATCATCTCCCCTCTCCCTTTTAGGATTGATGGAGCTGATCCCTCCAGCTCCAAGCAGCTCTACACACAAGAGAAGTGTCATGTCAATCCCACCTGACCATTTTGGTAACCATCCACTGCATCTGGAGAGGCATAAAGGTATCTTCGGGGGGAATTAGTCCAGAGCACAACTTCTCCAGGATTTGCCCATTCAACTGCATTCTGAAACTGCACAGACATTAGCTAATTAATGTGGTGCGTTCACTAAACCAATTAATTGCATTTCTTTCTGTGAGTGGGCTGGGCCTATCAGTCATCTTCATAGAGTGCTGTTTAGGGCGTTAAAAATATTCTCTTCATCAAATTAAACTTTATTAAATAATAACTCCTTCCAAATTCTGGGCTAGGAATGAACAACGTCACTCTAACCACAAGAGCTGTTTATTGCGCATAAACTTCTTTTACTGCCCTGCCAGCTGTGATAAAACCAATTCAGATGCATATTCTCAGTACAGTAAGCACTTTCTCCCCTTTCATAGCCTTGCATTAACCCAAAGACTCCATCCTTTTGTGTAGAACTCCCACTGAAATCAATGGGAATTTTGTGTGTGCAAAGAATGCAAGGTTGGGAAGTTATACATCCTCATGTTGGCCAGCAAAGGCATTGTGCTTGCCACAAGGGGCTTTTTGGCAGGCAAGAGAGTGTTTTGCATTTTTCAAAG